>JAECUM010014366.1:0-10806 GCA_016617855.1 Megalonaias nervosa
ATATTCAGTTGAAATAAGTCTATTATTATAACAAGAAGAACCTTTTAATAATTAATGTTCCTTTTTAACAAAGATATTGAATGCTATGAAGAATGTAGCTTTCTTACTGCATACATTACATATACTTCTCACAAAAAATTTATTCCCCCTCTGGAAAGGCCACCCGTCTTATAAGGCCACTTTCCCAGTGCAGAAGGAGTGGCCGTATAAGAGGGGGACTACTGGTACAACAGTCTTTTAAGTTTTGACTGAGAAGATATGACATTGGCTCAAGCAAATGTACATACATTCTAGATATACTTCTCAAGCAGAGTGTGTGTGTGTGTGTGTGTGTGTGTGTGTGTGTGTGTGTGTGTGTGTGTGTGTGTGTGTGTGTGTGTGTGTGTGATTTGGATTTTTAACGTAGCTTTAAAAAATTTTCAGTCATATCGCTACGATGTCTGCAGTTTTGCAGTTTAGAGAGATGTCTAGCACTGAGGCATCATGCTGCAGACATGTAGCATGATGACCCACCCAGTCACATTATTCTGACACCAGGCTGACCAGTCCTAACACTAACCTCTTAATGCTGAGCGCCAAGCGAGGCAGCTGTTAGTACCATTTTTATAAGTCTTTGGTATGACTTGGCCAGGGTTCGAACCCGTGACCTCCAGCATCCAAGGTGGACGCTCTAACCACTAGGCCACCGGACTTCTCAAGCAAACACATACATTCTGGATATAATTCTCAAAGCATGTACATACATTCCAGACATATTTCTCATGCAAGTATATTCATTCTAGATATATTTTAAACTTCTTTAATAAGTATGTGTTACATGCAACACTATATTTCTTGTATTCTTCATCACATTTTATGCTTAATTTAGTTTTATCTATACACTTTACTGTTTGGGATTGTGTGATACCCTTCATCAGACTGTCCATCCGTTAATTTAGTTTTATCTATACACTTTACTGTTTGGGATTGTGTGATACCCTTCATCAGACTGTCCATCCGTTAATTTAGTTTTATCTATACACTTTACTGTTTGGGATTGTGTGATACCCTTCATCAGACTGTCCATCCATTAATTTAGTTTTATCTATACACTTTACTGTTTGGGATTGTGTGATACCCTTCATCAGACTGTCCATCCGTTAATTTAGTTTTATCTATACACTTTACTGTTTGGGATTGTGTGATACCCTTCATCAGACTGTCCATCCTTTAATTTAGTTTTATCTATACACTTTACTGTTTGGGACTGTGTGATACCCTTCATCAGACTGTCCATCCGTTAATTTAGTTTTATCTATACACTTTACTGTTTGGGATTGTGTGATACCCTTCATCAGACTGTCCATCCATTAATTTAGTTTTATCTATACACTTTACTGTTTGGGATTGTGTGATACCCTTCATCAGACTGTCCATCCTTTAATTTAGTTTTATCTATACACTTTACTGTTTGGGATTGTGTGATGCCCTTCATCAGACTGTCCATCTGTTAATTTAGTTTTATCTCTACACTTTACTGTTTGGGATTGTGTGATACCCTTCATCAGACTGTCCATCCATCTGTTAATCAGTCAATTATCCTAGCTCCTCCTTGATCACTAACAGTGTTGGGGATACTGTGACACCCTTCCGTCAGTCTGCCTATTGATTTATTAATTACCCTAGCCATTTGTTAATTATGTTTGTGGCACAGAACTTGAGTTATTTTCTGGCATCCTTTTCCTTCTTAGAGACCCTATGACAATGATTCTTCCAGCCTTTTAACACAAAACTTGACCTTTAATCCTTTGATTCCAGAATCAAAAGACATCTTTCTTGTTCCATGTGCAAGCAATTTACAGTTATCTACTACACAAGTCAAGTCACTGTTAGGAAACAGTCTTCTTTCTTGCAGTCACCATGACAATAGATTTTTGACCCTATAAGTGCAAAATCAATACATTTCTTTTCTTGTCCCATAGGCAAGCAACTTACAAAAATTGGTAATGGACAGCTCAATTTATTGTGCAATAATGAAATGGGGAACATACGGATGGACATACAGATTGACAGATAAACTGACATACAGAGTAACAGATAGATGGGCATACGGACTGACAGATGGATGGACATACAGGGAGAAAGATGGATGAACAGACAGATTGACAGATGGATGGCCATACAGACTGACAGACAGACAAACCCACAGACAGGCAGACTTACATACCAACTGACAAAATGGATGGACATACTGACAGATGGAGGGACATACAGACTGATAGATAGAAGAACATGCAGACTGACAGATGGATGGTCATACAGACTGACATAAGGATGGACATAAAGACTGACATATGGATGGATATACCAAATGACAGATGCATGAACATATAGACAGTTGGATGGATATATAAACTGACAGATGGACATACCAAATGACAGATGGATGGACTGACAACATAGTAGCTTGATGCACTCTAACTTATGATGGGCATATAAACAACAAAGGTTTATATTTACCTTAAAGATGTCGTCAATGGCATCCTTCCAGAACTGCATTCTCATGATTCCTCTGTATTTGTCCGACACAACATCTCGGACCTTCAACAAGGCAAAATAAACATGATGTAATTAGTTAACTTGTTGTTGTTGTTGTTGTTGTTATTGGGTTTAACGCCATTTTCAGCACAAGATAGGCTATACATGGCGGTCAGTATTAATGGTGGAGGAAGGACCCGGGAGAACCCGGAAAGAACCACCGACCCACGAGAAGCTGCCAGCAAGCTTTCTCACATAACCACATTGGCCGAGCCCGAGACTCGAACCCATGCAGACAGAGGTGAGATGGCAGTGATCCGTAACTGTGAGCGCTTTAGACCAGTCAGCCACTCGGGGCCCCTAATTAGTTAACTCATGTTATAATATTATATGGCCATTAAAAAGAATCATACATTACTTTTTGAAACCAATGAGCCAACTGATTTAGGCAAACTGTAATTAGTATCTACCCTGGGCAGAAATAGCTGGGTGCTGCACATTGCTTCTTTTTATGAGTGCCCTGTGTGCCTACTTTGTAACATACAATTTTTAGTAATTGCTTTTATTACAAAATGTCTTTTGCCATATAAGAATTTCAACAGGATTGGGGATGGATTAAAGAATATGCTTTGAACACATATATTTATGTCCCAGCTTGTTCAGACACATGCTTTCACTCTGCATCCTGTCATACTTAAGGACACATGGTACTAACTGAATGGAAAAATGGGAACCAGCCTGGAAGTAGATGAACTGTTGTAACTGAAAAAAACCCAGAGACATTGTTTTCTTCATGGAATTTCAGACCTTTAACAGTCTTGGGCCTGGAACATGCATTACTGAAAATAGCATCCAACTCTTGGCGTGGAACTGAAAGCATGTTTCAAACATATGCAGGTCCAGAAAATGCCATGGCTCATATCCTTCTGACATCTAGGTTTCATCTATACTGATAAATACAGGTTTGATCGTGAGCACTCAGAAATTTAAAGTTATTGAATTTTTATTATCATGGTGTTTGCATAGGTTTACTATGGGAACTAAATTAGTACCCCGAGTCCTTAAAATTCTGTAAGAAAGACTACTGTATTTACTCACTTACAAGTGAAGTCCAACTGCAAACTGCATAGACCCCGATCTGTCATTACATAATGCACCAGCAGATCTGGGTCTATGAAGTTTGTTAGGAGTAATCAGTAGAATAAACAACATAGACAGTGATCTTCTAGTGCATTATGTGACACCAGATCAGGGTCGTTGTTCTTTGCAGTTGCTCTCGACTTATAAGTTAGTAAAAATGGTAGTATGAATCATCAAAGATAGCATCAGTGATTCTGACCAACACACACTCAAATATCACTTTTATAATTCTTCTTGGTCTTAGACATTTTGACCAAGTTAAGACAGTATTTAATAATTAACAAGTAAAACAGGTTTAAGGCAAATTTCATAGCCCCAAAACACTATCCTTGCACCTTCTGGCCTTTTATTTGTACTTGATTATATTTAATTTTACAAAGTTTATATGAAGTTGGATATAGATGTTCAATCCATTTTTCCCTATTGCACTCCCCGACTGGAACTATTTATTCATTTCAGTTTTTAAGTTTGATGTAGAATGAACAGTTGAATATAACACCACATATTAAGTGGTTTTTTCCTGATCTGGGAGAAGGAACTTGTTCCATATAATGTAGTAATGTGTCTTGTTTCAACATCCTTGACATATTCCTACGCCCTATTAAACTCATTCTTTCCAATGATTCAGAAACAAAATCTGTATGTAGTTGTGTATTGTGGCACAAACTTAAGCAGGTGGGACATGCAAATCTTACGTGTCTGGGTACATACTTTAGACATAAGCAGGTGAGACATACAACCATTGAATATCTCTGTAAAAGCTTTAGCCATAAGCAGGTGAGATGTGTACCCTTTAAATATCTGGTTACAAACTTTATACATGAGCTGGCATCACTGTACTGTGTTAAGCTGGTGAGACAGACAACCCTTACATATCTGGGTACACATTTTAGACACGAGTGGGTGAGACCGGTATGAAGAAATTGTGTGTACTGAAAGACTCTTGTGTAATATATTAACAAAAATGTACATGGGTTTCACTGCCGTGTACAGTCTTACCTAGGGATGTACAGCTTCAGCCATAACTATTTCAAAATACTGAGTTTAGATCACCCACTAATGCATATACAAAATGATGGTGGTAAGAAACTTGATTACGTTGAGTTCTATGGCTGTGGATTTAACCATATCAATGATACTTATTGCCCAAAATTCTCTATGTATAGTCACAATACAGTTGAGACTTGTCAGGAAGCTGTCCAGCTTTCAGAAGCAATCTTCATATGTGGAGATATGTAACATGAAAATGTATTCTTTCTTGCTATGTGTTCTATGTGATAAATTTGTGTTATATCTCGTATGTTTCAGAATTTATTCTAAATTTTAAAGAGTTTGACATATGTCACAAAAACGCCATGCTTTCAAATAGACTACAGTATGTTCTACTTTACGAGTTTTCCTTCTTCACTAACAAAAACAAGAGCTGTGGCAGTGGCAGTTGTTCTGCATTGGTGGAGAACAATGTGATAATTTTTGTTGCATACTGGACATACAACCAATGTGTCAACAGACTTAACGGGCATCATTTACCACTGACAGATGAAAAGACCATCAAGTTGATATGTATGTCAACAATGTTTCATACTGTAGGTCATGTAATGTTAATCATATCTCGATATGCAGCATCATATATGCTGTATATCAATATCATATTTATATTTCTATATAAAATATATTATTAAAAAATATATTATACTTATATTTATATATAAACCTTTATATATTTTATATATTAATTATATTTTCACTAGAGGGAGCAAAAGTATAATAGCTAAACTACATGTTTTCAGATCTGACATTCTTTGATATGCTACAGCTAAAAATCTCAAATTTTCCAAATCTTAAAAGTTAAAAAAACCCCAATATCTTATATCTCTGCTAAAATGTATCAAAGGCTGAAGCAGCAATAAAAACCTATTTTTCCTAGATTATATGGTCCAGACACTATTTTGGCATTAGAAATCACCAAAATCACCAATAGGAATTAAAAGTTTTAGATCATGATTCATTTCAACAAAAACAACAAATTCTGTGATTGAAACTCCTGCGGATTGTGTCATAATTTGCTGATTTTTGCTTTACAGATAGTGGAATGTATTTTCAAGGTGATATAAAAAATATGAGGTGCCATTGTCAAAGTACTTATCTTAGCAAAAAATCAAACATTTATTACTTTTTTTGAAGAAAAACTGTTGGAGAAAGAGGAAAATTTATAAAGAAAACATTTAAAGTTAATAGATAAAGACTAACATGTTCTAAAAGTTCAGGAATGGAAAACTTAATAGGGCAGTCCTGTTCTGGAGCACCCAATAATGTAACAAGTGTTTTCTATTGTACAATTTGGTGAATATTTGAAAAAGTGCCAACCTTGAGACAAAAAGGCCCAAATATTGCAATGGCAACATACCTGCTCTGCACCTCTGTAGCTCTTGATTTAATCCCCATTTCTGACATGCAAAACTGGAATTTTCTGCTTGAGAATGTGGTTTATATGGACAGTGTCAATTCTTTCAAGCCTATTCTTGACAATCACTGACTTTGATGTCTCTGGCTGACCCAAATCTAGGCCAATTTAAGTACATGTACAATATAAACAACTATACAGCAATGTGCTACTAGGATAATAAATGTCAGAGTGAATTATTTCAAGAAACATGTTTGTTGACAATGGGATATCAATCAAATGAGGACTAAAGTTTTTTATATATACGTTTTAATTGTGTTTTCTAACGGGATTTGACCGATACATGAATTTTCAAACATATGATTGAATACTCAAATTTACGGATTTTTCATATGCATGTATATTATTAAACATGTTGTGGAGTGTACTACACAAAAGTAAGTTGTCAATATACCAGTGCATTTCAGACTAGTTGTCTTCATTTAATCAAAATTTCCAATTTTTTTTGCTCTGTAAATCCAGGTCACTGATGACAGGTCATGTCTTAAAAATTTCACTTGTATGTGAATTTATTTTCAGCCGCCCCCCCCCCCTTACTTATCTAAACACCCGCTTATGTCGACAATATTACCATGGTCCTGAGAATGCTGAGATAAACGGATAGTACTGTATGATGAAAATGGCAACATTTTTTGAAAATTGGCAACAAAATATTGAGGATGGTGCTTGTTCTGGTAACAACCTTTTTAAAGCCAGCGCCATCCCTGCATTTTGTGTCAAAATTTCCCCATGAGCAGACAAGTTTTAAATTTTTTCACAGCCCTTTTGATCCATAAATATAAGTAAAATAAATGGATACATACAAACTGATACTTAACAAACCTACTTCGCTAAATTTTTATGGCACCTAAAAGCCCCTGAAATTCTAGGAAACTTACATGGAATCCAAATTTGGTATGAAATTTATCAAGATTGATCCACAACAATCTCCATTTACAGCCATTTATATAGAAGGTTCCTTTTCCAGTCCACTGTTTATACATTACTGCAGAATTCCAATATGACATTAAATGTCACTCATATTATCATGCGTCCCCACGTAAGCTTTCTCCTCTATCCGGGGTGCACATGTACCTATCTATAAATATTTCTATATGCCTTGATTTCTGTCATTGTAATCCGTCGTGACAGTGTATTAGATAAGAGTTAATTATCGTGTCATCATGCAGGTGTCTGTTATGCACGAATGCATATAATGGCGACTATGTTTCATCCTTTTTTGAGGATGTGTGCATGGTTGAGGGGGATTGGGGTCGGTGCATGCAAGAAAGTCTATTGGGGCCATAATCCGATCCTGAATTCGAATCTCAGTAGGGAACAGATTAACCTTCACTATATTCTTTCCCAATATACGTTTCCATACATTGATGGAATTAATTTAGTTGTCCATCTTTGAGCTACATGGTCTTATATTTAGCTATATATTTAGACACAATTCTGTGAAACAAACCTGTGCAATCTCAACGTTGAAAGCCCTAATGGCAAACCCCGCAGGCCTCAGCCTTTCTGGCAGTAATAAGCAACACAAAAAGTTTTCATAATCATTTTTACGGACAAGATTGACACAATAATCAGCACTACCCGCGTGTGTTTGAAATGAACTATGTCGACAAGAAAAAATTTCAGCAATATCAGGGACTGCCCGCGTGTTCAATCTGACTGATTTAAGGTTTGATAGCAAAGTGTACAGCTTCCAGCCTTTTCTCTTTAAGGACGCTGCCATATTGTGTTCACGTAAAATTATACCTTTGTACCATATATCATTTTAACCTCCCATTTTATATCCGGTATAATGATTACTTCAGCGGTACTCGTCCTCTAACATGTTCACATCCCAGGGAAACAGCCATTAAATTTTCGGTTCTTCGAGTTTGATTTCATTGACTCGTAATGTCTTGTCAAACAGCAATTTTGTTTTGTTATTTATTTTTTTAAATTTATTGTTTATTCATATTTTGCTATTGGGATAAAAAAACAAAACAACACCCCCCCCCCCAAAAAAAACCAAACACAAACGCCAATAGTTCTGTGCAACTAGTTTCGCATTTAATATATGCTTCTTCAAGCACAAAATGTTTTCAAAGACGGATGACGTCTTTATATTTTAAAATAACAATTACGTCATTACGTAACGTCATAAATGATATGCATCATCATAACAATTTTTATAACAATTTTATATATATATATATATGACAGGATCTAAAAGATACACGAGTCTCTAATGAAACCTGAATCAGTAAAATATTAAAATAAAATAGAGACAAACATTATATTGTCATATTTTGCTTAAATACTCGGCTGGGTCGAAACCGTTATAACGCCTTCGAATGTAACCAGACAGTCGACCCTCGAAATATCAAAGGACGATTGATTTACAAAATAACACCTGAATGTAGTAAATATTTTGGAAAACAATAATGATGATTAAAAACTAGGGACACACTCAACAGCTGTAGATTTCACGCGTGGTATTAATAAACGGACTCGGGAAATAAAGTCACTTGAAAAATAAATAAATAAATAAATAAATAAATAAATAAATAAAAGTAAAAAAAAATAAAAACGGAAAAGTCACGGAGAATACGCCAGTTATTAACTATACAGTGATATTACAGTTTCTTTGCCACAATTTAAGTTACAATGATTGTTTTTGTCGTAAATTAGCATTATTGAGAAACAGTGATTTTGTAGAATTTAAGTTGAAAAACTTGCTCAGTTTATATGATAATACATAATAAAAACAAATAAACTGTATTCTGGGCTGGAAAACTGCACATCCCCGATGCCTGGATATGAGAGAGAGAGAGAGAGAGAGAGAGAGAGAGAGAGAGAGAGAGAGAGAGAGAGAGAGAGAGAGATTATTATTCAGTTCCTCTTGCTTTATTTTCTGCTAAGTTTATACCAGTGTTTTTGTCACAGTAATATACTATTCAGCGTTTGTGAAGAGCATGCTACTATCATAGACATGCCATTAGTTTCATTCATCTATCTGATCGTTACTGATAAGTCTTTAAGGGTTGTATTTCTTCTTATCCGAACTTATGAAATTTTTCCTTGTGACTTTTCTTCCGTTACTCTGTTCCCCACGTATTAGTGACTTTATCCGTGACTCTCATTCCTTTTCTCAAAATGCTCTAAGTAACAAGATAACGTGGTTGTGGTGGTGGTGTGTGTGTTTGCGTGGATAAATGAGACATCGTTGATTTTGTTTTCTTTTTAAACAGACGTGTATTGTAATGTTAATTTGCAATTATTTGGTTTTATTTTAATTAAATTTATTTCACAATATTGCTAACCCCCGAGTTATAATTACAGGATATTCGTCCTTCTTTCTCTCCCTTTATGTGCGACGTTTTTCTATTTTATTTTTAATTATAATTTTTTTTTAAAAAGTCTGAGCAGTAAAGTAATTGTTGCATAATCAGCACAAGGCTATCCTAAGTACAAACTCGTCAGGTATTGATTACAGAAAGGTTTTTATTATCTTGGAAAGAATACATTAATTATTCTGCTTATATAGGAAAAGACACTTCAATGCAACATTCCCTACACCACTGCGCAGGTACAAATTAAAACCCATTGTTCAGAAGTAGTATATGGGGTTACCGTAGCGTCAATGGGAATTAGCATTACAGACCCGCCCTGGGCCAGTATAGCGTCAAGAAATAAAATCTCACCCTGGGCCTGTATAGCGTCAATGGAAAATTGGGTAGAGGGACTAGAACACCCTGGGCCTGTATAGCGTCAATGGAAATTTTGTAGAGCGGCTACTAGTAGACTGTGGGTTTGTAGAGCGATAAGCGACAGGTGGCATGACGTCACACTGGTAACAATGTAGCAAAAAGAGAAGTACTGTGACGTCAGGCTACCTGAGAGAGGGTTATAGACAAACACGAATCAAGAGCGTTCGTGTTTTTAGTAGAGGAAGGGTTTTATATATATCGTTTAGGTTGGAGACAAAATGAAAATTAAGATCTTTTCGAGGCATTGGAAGTGGCCCTGAAAAGGGCCTTTGGGTTCTTCTTCTTCTTTTATCTTCTCCAGTTCTTCCACCAGTTCCTGACTTTTTGAATAATTCCTTTCTTCTTTTCTTCTTCGGGCATCCAGTCAGGATGTCCGAGAGCTCTGAATTTTTGTTGGATTTTCATCCAGTTCTGATTTAGTTTCTCAAACTCTTCTTTCTTCTTTTGGTTTTCCTTTTCCTTCCTCTCTTTTGCCCACGTCTCCTTGATCTTCTTTACTTCTTCTTCCAGTACTTTTTTCATTAGGTCTTCCGCTTTCTTGATATTGTCTAAGCCTTTTTTGACAAAAGGCCATTCTGTTAAAATGAATGTGTCTTCCAAAAAACACCTTATTTTGGTGACAACATCAAGGGTCTGTTTCAATGTGCCTACTCTGACATATTTTGGATAGTTGAAGCCTCTCAACTTATCCGCTTCCTCCACTATTATGCCTTGTAGTTCATAACTTGCTACTTTCATACTTGTCATAAAGTCTAGGCTGACTTCAAACCTCCACTCCATTTGAAGTCTTTCCACCACATGGACTCCATCTATCATTCACCACCAACTGTCTGTCAACTTGTTAAAAAGATTCATCTTGTATTCTGTGTTGAATGGCGCGAATGACGAACGCTATACTTTTATATACTTCAAGCACGGACGTGAAGGAAAACATCCCTT
>JAECUM010014367.1:0-12896 GCA_016617855.1 Megalonaias nervosa
TTTAATGTCATTGCTCTGTCAATATCTGTTTTCTGGAGTAGAGTGGATAAGTTTGTGTTTAAGGTCATTGCTCTGGCAATAGCTGTTTTCTGGAGTAGGGTGGATAAGTTTGTGTTTAATGTCATTGCTCTGTCAATAGTTGTTTTCTTAAGTTGTGTGGATAAGTTTGTGTTTAATGTCATTGTTCTGTCAATAGTTGTTTTCAGGAGTAGTGTGGATAAGTTTGTGTTTAATGTCATTGCTCTGTCAATAGTTGTTTTCTGTAGTAGAGTGGATAAGTTTGTGTTTAATGTCATTCCTCTGTCAATAGTTGTTTTCTGGAGTAGTGTGGATAAGTTTGTGTTTAATGTCATTGCTCTGTCAATAGGTGTTTTCTGGAGTCGTGTGGATATGTTTGTGTGTAATGTCATTGCTCTGTCAATAGTTGTTTTCTGGAGTAGTGTGGAAAAGTTTGTGTTTAATGTCATTGCTCTGCCAATAGTTGTTTTCAGGAGTAGTGTGGATAAGTTTGTGTTGAATGTTATTGCTCAGTCAATAGTTGTTTTCTGGAGTAGAGTAGATTAGTTAGTGTTTAATGTCATTGCTCTGTCAATAGTTGTTTTCTGGAGTAGAGTGGATAAGTTTGTGTTTAATGTCATTGCTCTGTCAATAGCTGTATTCTGGAGTAGAGTGGATAAGTTTGTGTTGAATGTCATTGCTCTGTCAATAGCTGGTTTCTGGAGTAGAGTAGATTAGTTTGTGTTTAATTTCATTTCTCTGTCAATAACTGTTTTCTGGAGTGGAGTGGATAAGTTTGTGTTTAATCTCATTGCTTTGTCAATAGTTGTTTTCTGGAGTAGAGTGGATAAATTTGTGTTTAATGTCATTGCTCTGTCAATAGTTGGTTTCTGGAGTAGAGTGGATTAGTTCGTGTTTAATGTCATTGCTCTGTCAATAGATGTTTTCTGGAGTAGAGTAGATTAGTTAGTGTTTAATGTCATTGCTCTGTCAATAGTTGTTTTCTTAAGTAGTGTGGATAAGTTTGTGTTTAATGTCATTGGTCTTTCAATAGTTCTTTTCTGGAGTAGTGTGGATAAGTTTGTGTTTGATGTCATTTGTTTGTCAATAGTTTTTTGCTGGAGTAGAGTGGATAAGTTTGTGTTTAATGTCATTGCTCTGGCAATAGTTGTTTTCTGGAGTAGAATGGATAGGTTTGTGTTGAATGTCATTGCTTTGTCAATAGCTGTTTTCTGGAGTAGAGTAGATTAGTTAGTGTTTAATGTCATTGCTCTGTCAATAGTTGTTTTCTGGAGTGGAGTGGATAAGTTTGTGTTTAATGTCATTGCTCTGTCAATAGCTGTTTTCTGGAGTAGTGTGGATAAGTTTGTGTTTAATGTCATTGCTCTGTCAATAGCTGTTTTCTGGAGTAGAGTAGATTAGTTAGTTTTTAATGTCATTGCTCTGTCAATAGTTGTTTTCTTGAGTATTGTGGATAAGTTTGTGTTTAATGTCATTGGTCTTTCAATGGTGGTTTTCTGGAGTAGAGTGGATAAGTTTGTGTTTAATGTCATTGCTCTGTCAATAGTTGTTTTCTGGAGTAGAGTGGACAATTTGTATTTAATGTCATTGCTCTGTCAATAGTTGTTTTCTGGAGTAGAGTGGATTAGTTAGTGTTTAATGTCATTGCTCTGTCAATAGTTGTTTTTTGGAGTAGTGTGGATAAGTTTGTGTTTAATGTTATTGCTCTGTCAATAGGTGTTTTCTGGAGTAGTGTGGATAAGTTTGTGTTTAATGTCATTGCTCTGTCAATAGTTATTTTCTGGAGTAGAGTGGATAAGTTTGTGTTTGATGTCATTGCTCTTTTAACAGTTGTTTTCTGGAGTAGAGTAGATTAGTTAGTGTTTAATGTCATTGCTCTGTCAATATCTGTTTTCTGGAGTGGAGTGGATAAGTTTGTGTTTAATGTCATTGCTCTGTCAATATCTGTTTTCTGGAGTAGAGTGGGTAAGTTTGTGTTTAATGTCATTGCTCTGTCAAGAGCTGTTTTCTGGAGTAGTGTGGATAAGTTTGTGTTTAATGTCATTGCTCTGTCAATAGTTGTTTTCTGGAGTAGTGTGGATAAGTTTGTGTTTAATGTCATTGGTCTGTCAATAGTTTTTTTCTGGAGTAGTGTGGATAAGTTTGTGTTTAATGTCATTGCTCTGTCAATAGTTGTTTTCTGGAGTAGTGTGGATAAGTTTGTGTTTAATGTCATTGCTCTGTCAATAGTTGTTTTCTGGAGTAATGTGGATAAGTTTGTGTTTAATGTCATTGCTCTGTCAATAGTTGTTTTCTGAAGTAGAGTAGATTACTTAGTGTTTAATGTCATTGCTCTGTCAATAGTTTTTTTCTGGGGTAGTGTGGATAAGTTTGTGTTTAATGTCATTGCTCTGTTAATAGGTGTTTTCTGGAGTAGTGTGGATAAGTTTGTGTTTAATGTCATTGCTCTGTCAATAGTTGGTGTCTGGAGTAGAGTGGATAAGTTTGTGTTTAATGTCATTGTTCTGTCAATAGTTGTTTTCTGGAGTAGAGTAGATTAGTTAGTGTTTAATGTCATTGCTCTGTCAATATCTGTTTTCTGGAGTAGAGTGGATAAGTTTGTGTTGAATGTCATTGCTCTGTCAATAGCTGGTTTCTGGAGTGGTGTGGATAAGTTTGTGTTTAATGTCATTGCTCTGTCAATAGGTGTTTTCTGGAGTAGTGTGGATATGTTTGTCTTTAATGTCATTGTTCTGTCAATAGTTTTGTGGAGTAGAGTAGATAAATTTGTGTTGAATGTCATTGCTCTGTCAATAGTTGTTTTCTGGAGCAGAGTAGATAAGTTTGTGTTTAATGTCATTACTTTGTCAATAATTGTTTTCTCGAGTAGAGTAGATTAGTTAGTGTTTAATGTCATTGCTTTGTCAATAGTTGTTTTCTGAAGAAGAGTAGATAAGGTAGTGTTTAATGTTTCACTCATTTGGTGGTGCTCTGATTTATAGCAATGATGCTAGGAAACGTATGAATAGCTACGAAAAAGAGGAATTGCATGCATCACATAAATAACAATTAAAAAATCAAACTTGCTTTAAAAATTACCAAACATATTCAAAGAAGTGATTTTTTGAGAGAACTCCATGTGTACTTCCCTGCATAGAGAAAATAAATGAAAATTATAAAAATTTAAAAGTGGTCAAACAATACACCTGTGTCACACATTGATATGGTTCATGACACACATATTGATACGGATCATGATAGACATATCAATATGGTGCATGATACACAGCCTATGATACAATACATTATCTATATACATATTAATGTATATTTTATATGAAAAGAGAGGGGACCATGGGATTAATGTACATGTATATCACAGAACCAAATTTAGTGGATATGGTATACAGTTATATATGGAAATTTTTTTTTAGTGGATATGGTATATAGTTTTACAAGAAAAGAGAGCTGACTAATGTACATGTGCATCATAATACCCAGTACAGTGAATATGGTATGCAGTGGTGTATGGAAACAGAAAGGACCCTTTGATGTGCATGCATATCATATTATATAATATGGTGGTATGCAGTGGTACATGGAAACAGAAAGGACCATGTAATGTACATATGTATAATAATACCCAAAATAGGATGATATAGTATACTGGTACATGGAAACAGAAGGGACAATGTAATGTACATGTATATAATAATACCCAAAATAGGATGATATGGTATACTGGTACATGGAAACAGAAGGGACCATGTAATGTACATGTATATAATAATACCAAATATGGGATGAGATGTTATACAGCAGCAAATGGACACAGAAGGGACTATTTGATATACAAGTACTTAATAATAACCAATATAGTGGATGTGGTTCTATGGAGTGGTATGGATACAGAAGGGACTATTTGATATACAAGTACTTAATAATAACCAATATAGTGGATGTGGTTCTATGGAGTGGTATCGATACAGAAGGGACTATTTGATATACAAGTACTTAATAATAACCAATATAGTGGATGTGGTTCTGTGGAGTGGTATGGATACAGAAGGGACTATTTGATATACAAGTACTTAATAATAACCAATATAGTGGATGTGGTTCTGTGGAGTGGTATGGATACAGAAGGGACTATTTGATATACAAGTACTTAATAATAATCAATATAGTGGATGTGGTTCTGTGGAGTGGTATCGATACAGAAGGGACTATTTGATATACAAGTACTTAATAATAACCAATATAGTGGATGTGGTTCTATGGAGTGGTATGGATTCAGAAGGGACTATTTGATATACAAGTACTTAATAATAACCAATATAGTGGATGTGGTTCTGTGGAGTGGTATGGATACAGAAGGGACTATTTGATATACAAGTACTTAATAATAATCAATATAGTGGATGTGGTTCTGTGGAGTGGTATCGATACAGAAGGGACTATTTGATATACAAGTACTTAATAATAACCAATATAGTGGATGTGGTTCTATGGAGTGGTATGGATTCAGAAGGGACTATTTGATATACAAGTACTTAATAATAACCAATATAGTGGATGTGGTTCTATGGAGTGGTATGGATACAGAAGGGACTATTTGATATACAAGTACTTAATAATAACCAATATAGTGGATCTGGTTCTATGGAGTGGTATCGATACAGAAGGGACTATTTGATATACAAGTACTTAATAATAACCAATATAGTGGATGTGGTTCGATGGAGTGGTATGGATACAGAAGGGACCATATAATGTAATACCTAATACAGAGAAATCTGTCTTTAAAGGACAAAGTTTGTCCTTTGTCAGCACATTTCATTTAATACAAGTGTGTCCTTTGCATACATTTATAATGTGGAGTAAAATTAACAAGGGTGTTGCCATATATGAGCATTGTATTATATATGGAAGTGTCCAATAAGAGTGTTTACTTTTAATCCAGCATCATTACAAGCACAGTATACCAGTACTGATTTATTTCTATAATTTGTTGTTTTTCCATTGAATCATGACATCAGAAGATATGATTTTTTTTTCTTGCAGAACCTTCCACTGAATGTGAGTTCAATCAACTGTATGCTTGCAACCATACCTTTACAGATGTCAACTTCACATAACAAACTTAAGTATAATAACAGGTAAATGAGATTTATCTCCTTTTTTAACATATTCATTTAACCCTACATGGCTGATCAGTCATTTGATTTTGATGTTCACTATGTACTGCCATATCACACACCCAGACTGGAACTAATTACCTGCATTCCCAGACATCTAGGTGTCAGTATTCTTATAGACACTGAACCAAGTCTTTATAATATCAAATTAATTTTGGAATTCCAGCAACACTGTAAATCTGACATTATTAGTAAAGTCTTAAAAGAGAGGTATATAATAAAGGCAAAACTACATTCATGTTTTATTGCAAGTCAGGGGAAATAACTCATTTGATATGGTATATGTTTTATTGCAAGTGAGGGGAACAATTCACTTGATATGGTATATGTTCTGTTGCAAGTGAGGGGAAACAAGTTATTGATAGGGTTTTTAAACCTTGGCTAATAATAATGAGTAACAGAGGCATTTTTGCAGCATTTACAGTAAGGTACCCATTTTTCATGATGTACACAGGTACTTTACCCTTGGGTCTTGCATGTGTTCTTTTCATTATTTATCATATGCATATGCTATATGTAGACACAGAGATTCTGAGATCTTGTCAGGAATAGTGTGTTATGGACAGTTTAATACAGTCATAGGGGTGAATACTAGATTACTACAGTCATAGGGATGAATATTAGATTACTACAGTCATAGGGGTGAATACTAGATTACTACAGTCATAGGGGTGAATACTAGATTACTTTGTAGTATTACTAAGTTCTAGTTGTAACTGTATTCGTAGTCTCAATGTCTCAGCTGTTTGTAATATTTTAGCTTTTATTTTTGATATTTGGACTTTCAGTAAATTCTGCAGAGTTAGGTATATAAAGAATAGTCAGTTTACAGTTTATCATATATATATATTAAACTAGAAAGTTCATTGTAGTGTATGTATTTAAATGGCTTTTGCAATAATTATAAATATGCGTTTCTTTTATACTATGGACATGACTGAGCTTATATATCAATTTGATTTTTATTACAGTATTGACTTTTATTCTGTATAAGATGTTAGTCTGGTTTATTTGTAGCTTGCAGAGAATGGCAGCATAGCAAGCAAAAGGGCAATGTATCTGGCAACAGGAACATTGAATAGGAAAAAGAGCAATGCAAGTGGAAGCATAGCTGCATAGTTGGAAACAGGATGACATTGTTTGAAACAAGCCAACATAGTTTGCAATAAGGCAACATGGATGACAACAGAGCAACATAATTTGCAACACAGCAAATGATTCAGCACCAAAGCAATGTAGTTGGCAACAAAATAACACAGTGGCATGACCAGAATGGAAGAGCCAAAAGATAGTTTATTCAAAAGATATGAATTTTGAACTTTGTTTTTGGAATCTTGAACTGTGAAATTGGAATGTTGACAATGCATATGGTTATATGTTATATGTACCACACATATCCTTTATTAAATATGTGTTCATGGTGTGGTGAATACAAACCTCATTAGTTGCATATGTGTACATGACAACATCAGTATCATATAATTTGGTGAAGTTTCATGAGAGGGTGTAATATCATCTTTTATGTCATGGTGTGTAAAACTATGCATACTGAGTCCAAGTTTTAAGTCTTAATAGAGTATCCATGCTCATGTGTTTTTTTTATTTTAATACTATATTTCTTTTTCCATTTCATTGTTGCCTTAATACTTATTGTAGAGACTCTCATACTTCACTGTCATAAACATTTCCTTCACATACATTGTGCTTGATGTTTTCACTTAATCCATACCCATTCAGTTTCAATCTTGTTACAGTCCCATTTTTTGTAAAACAGCAAAAAAGGGGACATGCTATTCATATTTCCATCCAACAGTCTCTCCATTTACTCATTCAATGTTCATCCATCTATTTGTCCATCTGTCTCACACGCTTTTTCCCCACTCTGTACTTGTCCATCTGTCTAACACACTTTCCCCCACTCTGTACTTGTTCATCTAACACATTATCCCCACTTCGGACCTATCCATCTCTCTGATACACTTTTTCCCATCTAAAACATTTTTCTGCACTCTGTATTTGCATATGAAGCCACAGAGGATGAGATACCTACCCAGGACTGCCTAGGCTGGATGCCTGATGTGTCCTTGGGAATGGAACTTAACTCCCATTTCCTTGGCATGTTATAGGAAATGATGAGTTTGAAGTGATGTTAAAATAAAAATAAAATTCTGTACCTACACATGCTTCATCAGATCCACAATTAGGAACTTAGACTTCATCTGGCAACATTTAAAAATTTCCATTTGGAAATTCACTATGTGTAGTTTTGAGATGTGATATCGGTTAACAAACCCGGTGATAATAACATCAGAATTGTTTTGTCTTTTAAAACCATAGAGATGTCTATAAAATGTTGAACTCATTATTTTAAAACTTTTTTGAAAAATTTAACCATTATCTTTTATTTATTAAAACATTTAAAGAATTTTAACAAATTCACATATTATTTTAAATCCTGTAGGAGATCAATTAGGCATTTTGTTTGGAAGAATTTATTTTCCTATCTTTTCGGGGTATATTTTTTAATCATTGCATTTTTAGAACTTGTACTTGGTACTGTATAGCCAGTATTGTGCTGATATGCTGTCAAACACTGTACATGCCAGTACATTTATTATTACAGCTGGTGTAATTGTTCATAATCTTTCATTTATACGATATGGTTGACTATTATAGTTAAATATTGTACAGTTTCTTTGTTTTATTCCATATGGTTGACAATTATAATTACATGTTATACAGTTCCTGTCATTTATACCATATGGTTCACTATTATAATTACATATTGTACAGTTTTTGAATCTAAAGCACATGCATTGGCTATAGCTGATTAAAATAATCCATATGGGGTGGTGAAAACATACAAGGACAAAAGGGAAGTAAATGCTGTTGCTTGGTTCCTATAGTTATTTCCCTTGCTAAAAGTCCTTATATTCTCTATTGCCACACTCATACCTGGCTAGGTCTTTATTCTCTATTGCTACACTCATACCTGGTTAGGTCCTTATTTTCTATTACCACATTGATACCTGGCTAGGTTTTTATTCTCTATTACCACACTCATACCAGGCTAGGTCTTCATTCTCTATTACCACACTCATACCTGGCTATAATTTTTGATCTGACAATATGAATGACATATGAGATGGTCTAAATGGAGATAAATGTATCCCAATAAATAGTAACTTTGCATGATTCAATTCATGCAGACTATTGTTGCTTTCAAAAAGGGAGGAGGTGTCAGCAAACTATTTAATTGATCAGTGGCTTTCAGAACAGCTTTATGAATGTATATATTGTTTTCTGCAAAAGTGTTGACATTAGACCAGCTGTCAGACTGAGATGTTAAGCTATAGATAGACTGTCAATTACAGATTGCATGTTAGGACCAAAAGACATTTCATTATAACACAAAGTTGATCACAAAGTTTGTCCCTTCTGTTTCCAATGGTTCCAGTGGCCTAAGTGCTTACAGTAGTCAATGTCCGACTTGGATGAGGGAGGTCATGGGTCAGAACCCCAGTGATACTAAAGACTAATAACAATTGTATTAGCAGCTGCCTCACTTGGTGCTCAGCATTAAGAAGTTCATGTTATGACTGGTCAGCCTTAAAATGTCAGGATAATGTGAATCGGTGGGATATGATGCTACATGTCTGTGGCATGATGCCCCCAGTGCTAGACATCACTTTAAATTGCCACACTGCAATGACTGAATATTTTTTAAAACTACATTAAAAATCCACATCACATGCACTAAATATACAACTGTATTCCATATCCACTCTGATGAATATCATGTGTAGTATGTATGTATGTATGTATGTATGTATGGTTACATCTAGTGGAATAAACTTAAGTAACAGAACACAGCAACCCAACAAGCATTCAAGTTTCCAAAATATAAATTTATTTAAATAAAATATAAAAATCAAACAAAGTGAACAAATTAAAATAACTTACTGTGTATGAATTCCTAGTATGAAATCCTAATAATCATGAAATATTCTATCAACTGGTATGTGATAATCTGAATGTAGCTTGTATAGTGTTTGTGTGCTACCTTGATAGCACTACTGAATTCAATAGAATTATTAATCCAATGTTGTTGCTTCAATGTAATCTCATGAGCATGGACTTTATAATCAGTAAATTCTGAATAGTTTCACATTAATCTAACTGGAATTACATATTCAAATCCTTGAATAATAATCACATAATTCCAAGGTAGTGACTGTTTACATCCTTGAATAATAATCACATAATCACATAATTCCAATGTACTCAAATAATTGAATAATAATGACATATTTATTAGGTACCGACTGTTTAAATAAATGATTATTCTGCTCTCCTATATCCAGTGAAAATATTATCAATGAATAATAAGTTCTCTCTCAACACATCTTAAGAATGCTTAAGTGCAACTATATAAAAATCCACATGAAGTATGCATATTCGCTATATAAGTGTCCTTTTTGGTGTTTCAAATAAAAAAACCTCTGATTCAGAACAATCTCAAACAACATAATTCAACTGGTCATAGACAGAAACAGCCCTATTCTAACCTTCAAACCTCAGTGAACCATTCAAATGTTAGAGCATGTATGCCAGGGTGATTGTAGTGATCTCCCACATTTGTTTAAGCAACCTACAATCAATACCCATGTGTCATTTTCACTTCTTTCAGTTGCTGATTTCACCGAGACCAGCCGTATGAATGAATTGTACTGAAAAGTATAAATATAACTTTATGACAATACTAACCATTAAATTAAACAATGTAAAATATAATTGATGATAGTATTAACCATTGAATTAAACAATATAAAATATAACTGTATGATAGTACTAACCACTGAGTTAAACAATGTATACTATAACTTTATGATAGTACTAACCATTGAATTAAACAATGTATAATATAACTTTATGATAGTGCTAAGCATTGAAATAAACAAAATATAAAGTATAACTTTATGAATGTACTACCCATTGAATTAAACAATGTAAAATATAATTTTATGATAGTACTAACCATTAAATTAAACAATATAAATTATAACTTTATAGTCTCAAACATCTTAGACAAAAATTATATTTTAAATTCAGAAGATGATACCAAATTTGTTGATGCATGTATGTATGTATGTATGCATGTATGTACAGTTTGTGTATTATTTCCAGGACATTTTTATAAAAGAAAAATTTATTCAGCAAAGAGATTCCATGCTTTCTCTGATTACAGGCATTCTCTATATCTCAGTCCATCTGCAGTCTTTACAGTCCTTACATGGGACACCCAAAAGGCTAGCACATCTACAGTCCTTACATGGGAAACCCAAAAGGCTAGTACATCTACAGTCCTTACATGGGAAACCCAAAAAGCTAGTACATCTACAGTCCTTACATGGGAAACCCAAAAGGCTAATACATCTACACAGTCCTTACATAGGAAACCCAAAAGGCTTGCACATCTACAGTCCTTACATGGGAAACCCAAAAGGCTAGTACATCTACAGTCCTTACATGGGAAACCCAAAAGGCTAGTATATCTACACAGTCCTTGCAGACCTTCATGGGAAACCCAAAAGGCTGGTACATCTACAGTCCTTGCTGTCTTTAATGGCAAACCCCACAAATTTCTTTGACAGATAGTTCAGCTTACCTGATAATATATACAATAACTATCATGCCAGGTAAATAAGTATATTAAGCTTTCATGTTTAAATCCAACAACAATACATGTAAAACCTCCTAAACCAGATGCTGTTGGGATCCTACATTTTAACCATTTTATCTAGTTTGTGAATTTAAAGTTGTTTGAGCAGCACTATAATGACTGATTGAAATATAAAATTCATGTCTGCTCTATACAGGTTAAAGGTTTCCATGGTGACCAGCTAATGGAAGTTGTACAGTATTTATTTAGCTCTTCAAATAGCATAGGACAGAAACACAGCTTGAATACCAGCATGTCATATTTATTCCATGATAATATCAGGCATCCATCTGGAAAACTCTCTGAATAGGTTGTGATGGTCAAGAAACATTATCTGAATAACTCTGTCCACAGGTGGTGGTGGTCTGTGAATGAGTTAGCCTGGTCAAGGTAGCCAGCTAAATAACTCTGTGAATGAGTTAGCCTGGTCAAGGTAGCCAGCTAATTAACTCGGTGAATGAGATAGCCTGGTCAAGGTAGCCAGCTAAATAACTCTGGATAGGTTGGGTAGGTCAAGGAAGCTACTGGAATAACTCTGTGGAAAGTTTGGGGTGGAATTGTTATCAAAAACAATATCATTGAGATAGTAAATATATGTTTTGTTTTCTTTAAATAAGAGATTGGGAATCTATTATTAATCTTGGTTTGTCATCAGATAAATACTGCAATACAGTCATGTTGACTTTATCTGACCTACTCTTGGATCAACTCCATAAAATACTATATTTATCCCATAATATGCCCATGTTTAATGACAAAACAATCCATGCTTCTTCAAAATGTTGCTGACTTTTTATTATTGCAAAGCTCTGTCTGGTGATAACTTTTCAGTAAAATTTAATTACCAGCCACCCCACCCCCATGTCCTCATATACATCCAGGATACAATCTTGTTATTTCACTTAGGTACACCGTTTTGTATGAATTGCCATCGATCTATCCATTCATTCATCACACAAACTTGTTATTTCATTGCGTTACAGTTTTGTATGGATCATGCCATCCATCCAACCAGTACACCATCTTGTTTGTTCATCTAGATTTTTATGTATTACAATGCAACTTGGTAAATGTATGGTCATCACCTGAAGATGTGCATTTCAACAACTCAGTCTGAGTGCAAATTTTATATTTTGACTTACAGTTAAGTGTAATGCAGGACAAAATCTTGTGAAATCAGCTAATCTCACACATTTTAATGGATTACCTAAATCTTGGAAAATGTCATAGTCATCATCTGATGGTGTTCATATGGACAAATCTATTGGCTTGTGCTCTTTTCTTAGAGTTATTGCCCTTTGTATTGTAGCTTATGGCAGAGAATGATGCAGTCTTGACAGCACAACAAGTATGGTTTGTTCTGCCTAGAAATGTCCTTGAATTTAAGCTTTTAACTTGCAATCTTCATGAATTTTGAAAAAGGTTTGTTTTATTTTTGAAAAGTCCTTGAATTTGTTGGAAGGCTTGAATTTTTACCCAAACACCTTGAATCTACATGAGGCAGTACAAAATGCATCATTATTTATGTCATACAAGGTTACTAAGTATCCTTTCACACTTTGGTTTCTTCAGCATGACTTTACCCTTGCATCAACCCATGAAATAAAATATCTGTTCTCCTATCTCGCTCTTGGATCAGCCCATGAAATACTATATTTATCCCATAATACATCCATGCTTAATGACAAAATAATCCATGCTTCTTTAAAATGTTAACATTTGTAATTACTACAATGCTCTGTCTGATGATATCTTTTAAGAAGTATTTACTTATTCATAAATTTGGAAAACAATTTCTAAAGAAAGCAACCTATTAACAGAGACTTCATAGTCAACTGCTTTCATTGGCTATTATCCATATGTCAGTCAAGTGAGCAATCATAGTCCCACTTGAATCTCTTGTTTCTTGTTTTTTCCTGTTTGGTTTGTTTCAAGTTTCAGGGGTGTTATGTATATGTAATTAAATTGCTTGTGAGTTC
>JAECUM010014368.1:0-16831 GCA_016617855.1 Megalonaias nervosa
ATTTTGCTTTTTTTTATAGTTTTTCAACGCAATTTTTTTAAGAACTATTATGTATTTTATAATTTTTTTTTATCAATAATAGGTTTTATACTTGCAATTTCGTCAAGCTGTTGATAAAATATGTCTCGTTCGAAATCATCATATAACTCTATTCTAGACTCAATTTCTGATACTGCGTTTAGTGCAGCATTAATGTGACGTACGTCATACTTTTCTTAATCGCCGGTGAGAGTCTTTTACAATTAGATATGCTGTTGTTGGCAGGTTATCTTCAGTACTATTATCTGCCATATATATCTGAAATATTGACATACCTGGGTAAGAACTTCCAGCTTTGAAGATATAAATCCGGAAATACAAGTATTTGTTTGAGGTTACTGCAGGATCAAGTATAAATTGCTGAGAATCAGCAATATAAACACTCATTGCCGTATACAGCGTAGCCCATTCTTAAATCATCATTTGATCCTTATAATCTCCAGTTTTATATATATATATATATATATATATATATATATATATATATATGTATATATATATATATATATATATATATATATATATATATATATATATATATATATATATATATATATATATCCGACACTTAATTTTAATACGCCTTGATGTTGAAATTTCCAAATCGCAACAGCCGCTGGACACTGTATTTTGATCCAAAAGTTTGATGTTTCACCCTGGATAGCTAATAAGGCTGTAAAATGCAAACGCATAACTTGGATTATTCTCCAAATAATAACTCGACGCAGATGCAACAAAACCCCAGCTTTTTTGATTAATATGAGCGAGATGTGGAATGCTATTTTTAGTTCGTTTTGTACTACCAC
This sequence comes from Megalonaias nervosa, assembly GCA_016617855.1. NCBI lineage: Eukaryota > Metazoa > Mollusca > Bivalvia > Unionida > Unionidae > Megalonaias > Megalonaias nervosa. The sequence goes on from JAECUM010014368.1 coordinate 846, forward strand.
CAATCGCTTGTGATTGGGTAACACTATCCACATACTGTTTATTGACAAAATCAAATGCAGAAACAGACACATTCGCAGGAATTATCTAATTGTCAACCATATCGATTGCACCTGTAACTGTGCGTCCAGAATTTTTAAGATAATCGGCATCTGCAGTAGTAATTGTACTTACCGATGCTGCACTTATCTCAGTGTCAACATACACTTTATTTGTAAAATCAAATGGGGCTACTGGATAATAAGCCGTTGTTATTTTATGCGAGTCCATGTTTAACATACCAGTCATGGTATCACCGGATTTTGCTACTAGTGATGCAATATTTCCTGCTATCATATGGTCGACGTAGTTTTTATTTGTTAAATATGATACCGCTGATGCTATTTGTCAAAGTTGTGTTATCAAGTTGAGTATTAAATATTAATTTCCCAGCCATATCTATATTTCCAGCCATCGTCCCACCAGCTGGTAGCAATCTATTATTACTAACCGCACTAAGTTGTGCGTAACTTACAGCTTGTGAGTTATCTATGTTAGCAGGAGGGTATTCAGTGTCAAGATTAACAAGATTTACAATTTGTTTTACTCATATTGAAATTTTCAGTCATCTTTCCACCAGTTATTGACAACTTACTATTGCTGACCGTATTAAGTTGTGTAAAACTTACTGCCTGCGAGTTATCTGCGCTGATATGTAGATATGTTGTTTCAAGGTCTAGCACTCGCTGACCTGACATACTTAAGTTATCTGTCATTGTATCTTCAGATTATTTCATATAATTTGTTGAATCTACACAAGCCGTGGTGGTCGTAGTAGGAGCTGGGTTTTTTCTGTTGAGCTGTCAATTAACGTATCCAAATTTTGTGTAATAGCTCATTCTTATTATCACCGCGAGATAAAATTTTGTGAATACCTGGGATAGAAAGAGCATAATCAACTTTGACACGGAGCGATTAATAAAACATCAACATAACCACGGCCTACCGGACTACCATTATCTGATAGAAGGACGAACTGGATCGGGCAAAACTAATCTTCTGAAGAATCTGTTACTCAACGACTTCTTCAACTACGATCGAGTTTATATATACACGATCAATCCACAGCAGGATAAATACGAGCTGCTTATCGAATACAACGAAAAACTGAAAAATGAACTTGGCGTAGGCGATGCTATATTTATCATAAAACAACCATAAGATTTAATTCCCGTTGCAGAGCTAGATTCTGACGAGTACAAAATAATCGTCTTTGATGACTTTCCGCGAAGCAATGCAGAGATGAATAAGATAAAATCTTATTTTTCATTATCACGCAACAGAAAATGTAATGTAGTTAACTTAGCTCAAGGATTTTATAACGTGGATGGAAATGCAAGCTGTTTCATGCTATTCGCTGGACGAGACAATATCGACGTACAAAACATTGCACAAGAATAGAGCGGGGGTGTATTAAATGACAAATTTGCCGAACTTCATCATAACGCTGCTAGTGATGGCAGACACAACTTTTTCTTGTTTGATAACCAGAACGATAAAATATCTTATAACTGCTTGCAACAGCGGAATTTCATCAGAAAATTTTGAGCTCATTCCAAATCATAACACATTACAGTCAAGAATAACACTTAAAAATAACTTGTTCGTCGATCTCAGTAGCCAAGACACAATCGGATCATTACTCGGATTTAATAAACAACAGTAAAGGTCAAACTATCTACAGTTTGTCTCCTGACGAACCACCAGGTTCATTAATGCTAGTAAATCCAAGACAGATATTCTCTTAATGTCGAAATATCTTCTATCATGATGACACTGACTGATCAATCCGGCCCACAGCTGAATCTCAATAACGAAATTGTAACATATTATTTACACCTGAGGTCGGTCAGCTAGCTGACCTCGGTTAACCGAACGCAGCTAGCTGACTAGAGCTAGCTCACGAAAGTCAATTTTATCAGACATTTTTCTATAACAAAATGAAAAAACGAAAAGTTCAATCACAGAAATATCGTAGGAGGTTTCTTTGGAAATATATTCTCTAAAATAATTGAAAATGTACATAGAATTGCACAAAAGTAGCTCCTATTGCGTTGGATGCATCAAAAGCTTTTGCCACAGCTGCCTCTTCTGCGGCGGGTACAGCTGTTGGACAGAAGAGTGTTGATAAAATTAAGGGTGGACCACCGAGTACACCTATCCCATGCGATAGGGATATAAAACAAGCAATTTCTGAAATATCACCAACATCAGAAACTACTAAGGTGTTAATAAAAACGACAAAAAATGCTATCTCCACCAGGCGAAGAAATTATCAGAAAATTAGTAACTAAAACTAGACCTCGGAGTGCCAGCATTCGACAAGATATTGCGGCGTTCTCATTTTTGTCTAACAATAACAGAAAAAGAGTGTCTGTTAAAAATTGTCTTGACCTGACCGAGGAAATGCCAACAGATGACTCAACAACAGAATTTGAATATGCTGAATATCTCGATGAAAATTCAAACGAACCTAACAAAAGAGGATTACGAACTTTTAATACAAGAGACGAGGACGTTTTTCTGCTACCACATAAAGCCGTACTTGAAGTACGAGGAAGTATAATGACAACGGCGGTATTACAGAGATACACAAGTGACACTTGGAGTTTGTTTAGAAGCGCCGGATATCAACTCGCTAATCAAACCGTGAAAGATATTTCTATGCACTTGCCAATTGCAAGTACTATCCCCAACACAGTTTCGTTCAGCGACGACTACTCGAGATCCGTTGCAACAACTATGATGTGATTTAAAGATACTGGACTTGGAACAGCTGCAGTAGCATGATTTGTTTAGATTAGCTAATACTCCTGCAGTAGTTGTTGGTGCTAACGACTCTTACTAATATTAACACGTATTTAGCCCCACTTCATGCTCAGTACGGGACAGCGCCATCAGCAGATAATGCAATAGCTAATGTTAGAAACGCGCTAATAGCTCTTTGTGATGCAATATGAAATATTACTGCACCAGCAGCTGCTGCTGATGAAGCTGGGCTATTAACAAAAACTCAATCTATTTTTCCTTTCACTTTAGCTGCAACATATACCGTTGGCTATATTAAACGAAGAGCGTTCACAGACCACTCAAAATAATAACTATGATGCTGCCACTTAGCACAATATATTCAAATTTTGCAGAGACTACAATAAGGTATTTCGTGATACAAAACGTACACTTATACTTGACCGGGCTGATCAAAGCGATTGTCTGATGAAAGCTGCAGGTGTCGCTGATGCACAATTTGTAATTTCACGATTGGCGTTGTGGATGCTACGTGTAGTTCCATCGATCGATAACTCAAAAGAACTTGAGACGATGTTAACAGCATTCACAAAAAGATACATTTTATGCAGAACAAAGATTATCAAACGGCAATTCCAAATTTCAATCAATAACATATGATGTATAACAACAGCACCAAGCAAGCAGTTCCCAAGACATGTATTTATTGTGTTTCAACGACAGAATAGACGTGGAAGTCAGCTTCAAAACAATTCTATATTTGATAGTCCTGATGTCAGACGAATATTTGTCAGAATAAATTCTAAGCAGTATCTAAAACGAGTGATCGAATGTAATTTTGCAGCTGATACTACAGCATTAGCTGACAGAGATGTATCTCGAGTTCATATGTATCTCATGGAAGCTATGCAAAAATATCAAGATGCTGATAGCGGATCTCAAATTTCAGTCGAACAATTTAGAACTCTTTATTATTTCACTTCGATGTCAATAAGCAATGCGAACGAGCTATTGGATCAAATTCAGACACTGAAGTCACGTGGACACTTGGACAGGCTCTAGGTTCTGTTAATTATTATGCATACGCACTAATTGTATCTGATAGACGTTTAACGATAGATTCTACCAAGGGCAGGATGACCGTCCAAGTCTAAATGTGGGCGGTATAACTTTATCAAAGAAGAGGTGGAAAATGTATTAATTTTCTAGCAAGAGAATGACTACCAGGTGCTTTGTACTTGAAGTGTTCTGCACTTTACAATTTTATCAGACAAGCGGGTGGAACATATTGATCCCCTAACAAGCGGCGGAATGACTGCAGTACGAATTTTATCAGACGAAAATAAAATAAATACAAAATGAAATACATTATGCATGAAGTGAATTTATCTCCGGACAAGTTAAACAATTAACACAAACTATTATTAAACGACAGTCTGTTCCGCTTAAGATACATTTCCGAACAAGATCGCCGAGTGCTAGCACTCTGCCAGCAAAAACTAATACTGACACAGCGGCAAATCAATAAAATGCGACTGCGAAAGCCATTTATCTTAAATTTATCAGAAGCGCAAGTTACTGCAATGTCTCGAAGTAAAGAAATATGCGACAGTTTTCTGAGATCTGCACTGGCAATTATTGCAAAAACGATACTACCCAAATTATTACCAGTATTAGGCACGCTGGGGATAGCTGCTGCCTCGGGGCGATATCAGGGGCAACCGAAGAAGCTGTTTACGGTGACGGTATCAAACATTTAGTGTAAAATGCGAAGCATTTCACTTGTGTCTAACGATTATAAATAAAACCTTCCAAAACACGAAGTGTTCAGAAACGTAAAACAGCAACGAAACGTAAAAGAACCAAAGAAAGACGAACCGGAAAGCTTTCCAAGGTGGATTCATAGGTCCCTTGCTAGCAGGAATAGCGGGAAGTGTATTTTCCAATTTGCTGGGAATAGGACGTGGGAGAGGACTAATGCTATTTGGTACAGGAGGTAGATAGCTGTGCGGTCCATCTACTATACAACTTTGAGATTCTTGATAAATTGAAAGATATCAACGGATTTCAAGGAATATTTTCTAAAGATGAGCTCAGACAGCTAGCGGTCCAGTTACTTCGCTCTCTGCTAGCTGCAGCAAGCTGTGAAATAAATATTCAAAATTTCAACGACGGATCTGGCACGCATTGGGTATCGCTTTATAAAAACAATTATTTTGATTCGTTTGGGGTACCTTTGAGTGATATTATCAATCAGTACGTGTTATCGTCCAAGTATAAAAAAATCATTTATTCGTCTAATCAACTTCAGCCAGTTGGAACTGCAGCTTGTAGATATTATTGTGTTATATTTTCTGAAATTTGTATTACAATTTATACCTAAACCAAGCCTGGAAATCGATAAAATTGCAATTTTATCTAACAAGCAATTATAAAAATGATACATTTTGTCTGAAGTGCAGAAGTAAAACGGAAAATACAAACGAAACCATGGAAACTACCAAAAATAACCGACTAATGCTGAAAAGTATTTGTGCTGCCTGTGGCAGGAAAAAGAGTATGTTTCTCAAACGTGACTTACTATGACGTGGAGATCAGGGAATGTAAAGAATTTCTAATGCTATTTTAGTCGACGATTAAATTATAACAAAAATGCAAGGCAAAGTGTGTACATGTGAAGCTGATCACGATCTCTGTATACAGCGGGATAAAATAGCAACTTATTGCCAGTGTTGTAATCAACGAGTTACAATCGGATCTGGCTTAGATATTCACAAGTTAATTGGCAAATTACCGAAACCCTGCAAGGGATGGACCCTGCCTCGCCATCATTATACAGGGCCTTGGAATCCGCTTGATAAGCAACTTGATGAAAATGATAATCCAGTCCCTGGGGAGAAGCCCTATAATCAGGTCGATGAAATTGCAATGCGCCATGATATATGTTACCGTGACAACGAAAACGATAAATCTGGTTGCGACCGTATTATGCTTGATGAGCTAAGTAATATGGAATCATAAGGCCGCCTGTTTCATAGGCTGCGAGAGCAAATTGATTGTAAGATAGTACAAGGTATCTTTGGAGCGAAATATAAACTTGGACTCGGAAATGTACTTTATGATGATGCAGTGCAAAGCGCTGGACCGCAGAGCGGTCTCGCACATGAACTTCACAGACCTAAAAAAAAATTTCATCGACGAAAAGTTGTCGCAGATTCATTTGATAACATATAGGCGATCGATCTAGCTGATATGTCATACATTGCTAAGTACAATGACAACAAAAGGTACCTTATAAACGTAGTTGATAATTTTAGCAAATACGCGTTTAGTGTACCTGTTACAGATAAAAGAGAAAACCATAACTGATGCGTTGAGAGAGATTATAATCAGCACAGAAAGAAAGCCTAATAAGGTATGGACAGATCACGGGGAGGAATTTTTTAATAAGCAATTCGAGCAGTTTCTGGAAACAAAATAACATCACCAAATACATAACCGGAAATGAAGGGGAAAAGTGTCATCGTCGAAAGATTTAATCGCACGCTAAAAGAAAAGATCTACAAACAACTATCAATCAAAAACACTAATAAGTTATATCAGATTACAATAACATAAAACACAAAACACTTGGAATGTCGCCAAACGAAGGTGCAAATAACCAAATACTGGCGAACGAAAATATGTACCAAAGACACACGTTTAGCGTGGGTGATAGAGTTAGAATTTCATTAGTGAAGAAAATATTCGATAAAGGATTCACCCCTAATTGGTCCGAGGAAGTATTCTTTGTGGATAAAATTTTAACAACAATACCTGTTACTTACAACTAAAAGACTCAGCAGGAGAAGAAATTATTGGAAGTTTCTACGAACAGGCGCTGCAGCAGACAGAGCAGGATATATTTGTCATCGAGCGAGTGATGGAAAGAAAAGGTAAGGTAAGTTTGGTCAAATTGACAGGTTACTGTGATAGCTTTAATAGCTGGGTACCAACTAGTGAAAAAAAATCTTTGATCCAGTCATTGTAAATTTGTTCGTATTTCCAAAGGAAAGGCTTACATTTCACTGGCCTTCACAACGATATTAAATGTTATCTTCGTGTTGTTGTTAGTGCGCACTCTCACATCAAGTTAAAAATCTTAACAAACAGAAAATCAAATTTTATATTTTTTCGACGGTCATAAACTTCTAACTGTCCACGGTTCATAAATGGTCTTAACAACTCCCAGAATATCTAATGTGCAGAGACAGTAAAATTAAACTTTTTAATCTTTTTTTGCGAGCTGATATTTTACATTATACCGTGATTTTGCTGCAAAATAAATTTGTCCATCTTCTTGCACTATACCTGACTCATCTGCAAATTTATCCTCAATAACAGGAAATAAATATGTTTCTAGATCGAACTCCGTGTGTTCTGCACTCTTATTCTTCGAATCCTGATGTTTTGCATGATGACTGTTAATAGTATTGGAATTCTTCGAATCCTGATGCGCTGCAGTATTTAGATTTCTAATAATACAGTGATGGTTTGCATGCTGACTGTTAGTATTGGAATTCGAAGAATTTTGATACTCTGTATCACAATCAATATACAGTAAAAATCTGACAACCTTTTCGCGAACAAGAAATTTGTTTGAGATATCTAATACATAATACTGTTATCTAAATTATTGTAATAAAATGCCGGATGAAATAAAAAGAATCGTCAGCGCTAAAATCTTAAATATGAACTTCTTATTCGACGCTGTCAAGCTGTTTATGAGCAATAAAAAAAAACCCAGAAAAAGTATGTGAATTTTATCGTTGAATATGATCCTTATTCGGCATTTGATGTTACTGGCAGATTCTGAGGTATCAGAACTTAAGAAATATAAAAAAAATATTTGTTACATGTGACAGGGACACAGTCAGTCATGAAATGGACTCACTGCTGTTTAACAAGGGAAGATCTAAGAAATATTCTGAAAACTGATATGTGAATAAACTGTAATTTTGTATTAATTATCAAATAATGGATAGACTTGTTACTCGAGCTAATGTTGTAAATCCCATTCAGTTGGAAGAGGCTGTAAGAAGTATGTTCCTCGGTGAAGTAGAAAGAGAGAAAAAAAATTGATTTTGTTAAGCAGCATAAAACTTGATCACATGCTAAAATATGGAAAGATCCTAGTCGAATACGACAAAGAAACATTAAACAAATATCTCAATTACTGCTTGACAGACAATGACGTCGATAATATTTTAAATAGCAGGTGATTCATATTGAAAGACAATATTATATCCTTTTGACGTGGCAGATTTAGTGATACCATCTACGACACATGTGATTGATCTTTCATCTTACAACACGCCGGCGTTAAGATTACAACTGCAGTTTTTGTTTTTATGTTTATTACAACGCCAAAACAATAGGTGCAGAATGTTGAAACTTGCCGATATCGCAAAGAGAAGTCTATTCTCAACAGAAAGATATTATCCTACAAAAGTCGCAACTACATTTGCTGGTTTCAATGACAGTTTTGGCGATTTTATAATAAACGTTTGCTAGTAAATTTCTCTGCCACAAAATTATATCATCTGCTTCAGCCAACAATTAAATCCCAGCTTGCCATGCAAAAGGGCTTGAAAATAATACTGCAGTTCTGTATTGAGCTTTCGAAGCTAAATATATCTCTGGAATCCCAACAGAAAGACAAGGATAGGCCCGCCAATCAGATACCTACGTCAGGGCACCTTGCTGCAGAGCAGCTTGCTGCTAAGCAACGCTAGGAACTTGCCGATCCTTATATTACATCAAAATCTAGTCGAATTCTAACAGGGACAGATTTAATATCGCTGTCAGATAATATATTTCAGGAGATATGGAAGAAAATGGATGAGTACACTGCATCGGGGTCTGGCTGAAAATTTAATAAAATAACAGAGATACTGATTCACACTATGAAATATAATCTATTGCGAGGTGGCTCGTATGTCGAGTTCCAAACTAAAATTAAAAACTCGAAATGTTGTGTAAATATCCAGAACAGTGACAAATTACGTTTTTAATGGGCCATACTATCAGCGTTATTTCCAGCATAAGATCATCCTTATCGAGTATCAAATTATACTGGTTTTGTTAACAATCTAAACTTTAGTGGGATTTTCTTTCCTGTTTCTGAATATAAAAATTTCAAAATTCGAAAAGCAAATTAAACAGCTGTTACCTGGAGGTATTAATGTATTTGGTGTCGATGATGAACAAAATATATATCCCAGATACATCAGCGATCTAACATCACAAAACCAGTAAATTTACTGTTTTTCAAAATCATTACGCGTGGATAAAAACTTTAATGGGCTAGTCAGAGGTCAGTATAACAAGCATAAGAAAAAAAAATATTTCTGTTTCAAGTGCCTGCATGGTTGTAAATCCCAACAAGGTCTTGACAGACATTTTGAATACTGATCTAATGTACAGCGAATATCTATGTTTGGTGAAGAAGAAAAGATATTACAATTTACAAATTACAGACATAAGATGAAAGTGCCTTTTATAGTATACGCAGATTTCGAGGCCAATTTACTTCCAGTGCAAGGAGCAGAAAATAACCCTGATAAATCTGCGACAAGAAAAATACAAGAGCATATTCCTTCCGGGGCAGTGTATAAGGTTGTTTGTGCTGCTGATAGATCTTTATCAAAACCAATAAAGATTTATAGAGGTAAAGATCCTGCTGTCTGGTTGCTAAGGAACCTTATCGACTAGATCGATGCTATCATGATGGTACTCCCTAAGACAGAAAAAATGAAACCACTAACAATAAAACAAGAAGCTGATTTTAATACAGCAGAAATGTGCTATATTTGTGAGGGGGCGCTTTTCCCTTAGGATCGAGTAAAAGATCACTGCCATATTACTGGAAAGTATCGTGGTCCAGCACATGATAAATGTAATTTAAAAATTTACAACATCATCTTTCGTTCCTGTTGTCTTTCACACTTTCAGAGGATATGATTCTCATATCCTCGTTGCAGCATTTGGTAATAAATATTGAATAAACCGCTTAAAAATTAATAACAACAATAAAATAAAGTGCATCCCAGGTAACACTGAAAAGTACATGTTAGTCACATTAGGCAAATTGAAGTTATTGATAGTCTGCAGTTTATGGCAGCATCGCTAGACGAGCTAGTAAAAGGCTGCGGTAAATTTGATAATTTGGCTGAACATTTCGGTGGCAAGGCATGCTTGCTGACACAAAAAAGTATCTTTCCCTGCGAGTATCTTGATGATTAGAGTAGATTGGATGAAATGTGTCTACCTGACAAAGATAAGTTTTATTCTAGGTTAAATCTTGAGGGTGTTAATGATGATAATTATGCTTATGCTCGATCGATATTGGGATTCGTTCGGCTGTAAAAACTTAGAAGATTATCATGATTTATATCTTATCACAGACGTTATGTTTTCGTAGATATATTTGAAAATTTCAGAGATGTCAGCGCTGAAAGCTATGGACTTGACCCAGCCTGGTACTATTCGGCATCCAGACTAAGTTGGGATGCATTACTCAAGCACAGTAAAATAAAACTAGAGTTGTTAACAGACCCAGATATGTTCAACTTTATAGAACGTGGAATCCGAGGAGGAATAAGCGTCATAAGAAATAAATATGCCAAAGTGAATAATAAATATCTACCCGACTATCATAAGACAGCACCATCAAGTTTTATAACCTATCTTGATACCAATAATTTACATGGCTATTCCATGTCGGAGTCTATGCCATATGGTTGGTTTAGGTGGATCAGTGAAAAACAGTTTTTTGATGAAACTGATAAAATTATACCAGATGATACTAGATATCTCATAGAGGTTGATCTTGACTATCCTGTTGAACTTCATGATTAGCATAATGACTATCCATTTTGTCCAGAATCAATGCTGATCAATTGCAGTTTATTATCTGATGAACAGAGAAATTATTCGCAGGGTAAATCTTTTGTTAAGAAATTAGTTCCTAATCTGCTTGACAAACGGAGATACGTTTGTCACTATAAAATCCTAAGCGGGCAGTTGATCATGGACTAAAATTAGGAAAAGTTCATCGTGTACTAAAATGTAATCAATCACCGTGGATGAAGAGTTATATAGACTCCAACACAGTACGACGAACAGCTGCCAAAAGAGAATTCGAAAAAACTTTTTCAAGCTCATGAATAACAGCGTCTTTGGCAAGACAATGGAAAGCATTAGAAAGCGAGTCAATACTGATATCGTCAATAACGTGGAACGTCGTAATAAACTTGTGGCATCTGATGATTTTGTTAGTATAAAAATATTTAATGAAAATGTAGGTGACATCCAATGAAGAAAGACAAGTCTAAACTTGAATAAGCCAGTTTATGTCGGTATGGCAGTACTTGAAATACCAAAGTGGTTAATGTACCAATTTCATTACGATTTTTAAAGATAAGTGGCCTGATGCAGAATTGTTATTTACTGACACTGACTCGCTAATGTACAAGATAAAATCTGATGATATTTATCAAGAATATTACGATAACCGAGAAATGTTTGATCTTTCAGATTATCCAAAAACCAGCGGATTTCACTGTGATGATAATAAAATGTAATAGGAAAATTTAAAAATAAGACAATTTTGGTTCCTATCGTAGAATTTACCGGATTGTGTAGAAAAATTTACTGTCTAAAACTAGCTGATAATAAAGTTAAGAAACGAGCTAAGGGATTAAAAAGAATTGTGGTAGGTAAGGTGATAGGATTCGATAATTATAAAGCTGCGTTAGACGGATTTCTAGTTATGTTGAGATAATGGCAATAAGATTAAATTGTCATAAAATTGAGACTGATGTTATTATAAAATCAGGTATTTGTAATTTTGATGATAAAAGCTCTGATGGGATGAATACAATGATGTTATAAAAAGTCTGACAGTGTTGATATTAGCAAGGTGGAAGTTTTAGATTGGTTATTATGGAAATTTTTATAGCGATTTCATATAAATTTTGTGTGAATATACAAAAATATCTCGGCAAGTAGCTGTGTCAGTTATCACTTTTGTATTATCCGCAAATCCCTGCGTGTTAGGAATAGTAATTTTGTGTGAAAATATATATAAATCGCTAGCGATTTCAAGTAAAAACCGCAGTAGTTAGCTTAAAGGGGCTTTTCTAAGCCAACCCTATTTTGTATGACGACGATGATCATTCAGTGATAGGTCCTTGACAGGTAATCAATAATGAAATCGACGCTGTTGCTTCAGCAAAATTGTTTTTGTATTTTGTTTAGACTAAAACGGTGGGTAATCATGCTGTCGTCTTAATACAAAATAGGGGTTTGGCTAAGAAAACCCCTTTAAAGCTAACTACTCACTGGAGCTTTTTACAATATTGTCTTATCAGGCACTTGCCTTTGTCTGGGAAGCCTTCTTCTAATGACATTGTTCCTGTTCAGAGAGTGGAGTGCGGCTTTGTTAAAGTTCCTCTGAACTGTGTCAATTTGCCGATGATATTCTCTACATTATCTCACTGTAATTGTTTATGAAATCGAATGGGGGTTGCTTGCAACGTAAGAGAGGAGATAATCATTGCTTCCTTGGGATCATTTAGTTTCTTTTAACTTCTGGGGTTGTGTGCTACCACCGAATAGGAAAAATATTCATAGAAATGTTCGCCTGTGGTTGTTTATACTTCTAGTACTTGTATGGGTTCACCCAGAACGTATTAGTTTTTTAGCACAACAACTACAAGGTCTACATCAACATCTATTGCACATATTCTGGATCTATAGAATGCCCGTCGCAAAGAGTGAAAAATACACTTATGGAGGGAAAACAAAAAAAAAAAAACGAGGTAGAACCGTTAGAGGATCGTGTTGTTACACTGGAAAAGTATGTGGGGATGAAAAGTATGTGGTGGAAGACAAGCAAGTAAAAAACGAGGTAGACCCGTTGAATGATCGTGTGGTCACGTTGGCAAAATATATAGCGGAACAAATAAAAGTGGAAGGATCTTGTAGCCAAGTTGGAAACTGCTGTACAACATGTTATGGAGATGCCCTAGAGGAAAATTAGTTGGCCTTGCAAGAGCTTGGTGATTCTATAAAATGTGCCACTGGAAAACACAATGCTTGCAAAAGGGCCCTTTCTAGAACCAGACGGTAGTATACAGTTTTTTTGTGGATTTGTAGGCTATATGATTGGAGAAGCTGGTGGGAGATGTTCGTATTGGTAAAGGGTCTCCAGAGCTGGTGGAAGAGGCTACTGCCGCCGGTTGGTTATAGGAGGCTACATGGATGTGAATACTTGTGTCGAACTGGTCGGCAAACTGTGCCACAAATTGGATCAAACAAACAATGTGGACTACAATGACACCATCGATATTGTCCGCTGTATCGACCAACCAAAACCCAGTGGTGTTAGGGCGCTAGGCCATGTTTCATGTTTTCAAGCACGACCAGCCATCCCGGTTTCCAAAACAAGCATGGAAAACGCCAAAATGGATTTGGCTTTGTTAGCGATCGACAAAGGGTTCCCAAATATTGTCTACGGAATTTGGTTGTGCTGCAGATCAAATTTTGTTTTGTGCAAAATAATCGATATCATGACACCATCGACATTGGCCGCTATATCGACCAGTCGTGAGGCCAAACACAATGTCGACCTTGTTTTCGAGTAACACTAATCCCTCCGGTTCCAGAACAAAGCATGGCCATTTGCTCTAGAAAACGCCAAAGAGGATGGATTGATGAAAAAATTTGCAGACAGTGCCCACGAAATACATCAACTGTTGTGTACACGTGGTACATCTGGATTTGGTTTGGTTGGTGTTGTAGACCCGCTTGCTTTCAAGGAGATGCTTGGTTGGCCAAGAAAAAGGATTGGTACCAATCTATTTCGTGTGATCGACAAAGGGATTCCGAATTCTGTATACGGTATTTGGTACTACTATTGTACACTCGTATGGCAACTCTTATGGAAATACCGACTTTGCATTTGTTCCATCCAACTATCCTGCTTCCCAACCACCGCGTATTGATATGGTGATGTGGCAAATGCATTGCGGCCTGTGGTTGCATAGAAATTCTAGTAAGACCCCCCCCCAAAAAAAACCAAAATATATTCCTTGCGTGTTTGTGCACATTAGATCTCGAGCGATCCAAAACAGTGATTACAGGGCGTGTTTGCCCAGCACTGGCTGCTTCGTATTTGGATGGCCAGAGCATTTTAGTCCTATATATGTCGTATACGCTGGTGGAACGGTATTGCAATGGCATCTTTGTACATCTTTTGAACATGCCTTTCCTCTATCTTTATCTATGTCGTCTTTGTCTTTGTCTAGTAGGACGACACCATAGGTGTTCTGCTGGTGGGTCTAAGGAAAACCAGTAGAACAATAGATCTTTCTAGGATATATGCAGTGGCACTATCGACATTGTCCGTTGTATCGGCCAACAACAAAATGACTGCAGATGTAAATCGTATTGGATAATGTGTGTGCCTGTTTTGTTCAAAGGAGCTGGCGAAACGAAAACTCGCTTTAAATTTGCTACTAGAATGCAAGCATTCCGAATATCCCAAGAATACAAACATCCTGGAATCGAGATATATCTTGGGAAAAAAAAATGCGCAGATTGATTTGTTTATTTCCTGGTTGCCAAATATGTTGCCGGCAACTGTGTTTCAAAAACGAAGACGATATAGCATAATATCTAGCTTCCGAGTACATAGATACATACCCGTGGCCGGTTTGTGCAATGCAGGGTTTTGTTGAATCCTAGTTGTGTTTTGCGATGCATCCTCTCTCGATCTGCGTTGTTTGTCGTTATGCTACTTCGTCCCGAAAATTGTTTTCTCGAAGCAAAAGATCTTCTTCGTCCAGAATTCGTTGGCGATTTCGCGATCTCGCGTATATACAAGAAAAATTTGTGTGTAGTTGTTTTTTTATTCTATTGGAAACGGTAGAAGATTTCGGTTTGCATTCCATACTTTATGATTCCAACACCATCGAACAAAGGTTTAACCGATAGATATCTTGGTGCCGATATATCGTTGGAATCCAGATCAGTTTTTGGAATGTCTAGCTTGTATTTCTTTGCTTTGGGCCAAATATATTCTTGCTTGCTTTTCGAAATGTCCGCAGACTTGATGTAAACCTTCGTGGTTTTGATCTAGTACAACAGCGTGGATTGGCAAACCTACAAAATCGGACGAGGATATCCACAGTGAAAGTTTTTCTGTTCCAATATTTGAAGGTCGGTCTTGTTCGGTGCATTGCTAAGAAACTCCACAAAGCCTTCTGGTTTGGGTATTTCCATAGTATATTGAATGGAGCGTTTTGGTCGCCTTCGATAGCAGTACCATTTTGCAATGTATAGTTGATGCTAGTTCTTGCCATTGGTTTTGTATCTGCTGTATCAAAATTAGTGGACAATGGGGATTTTTCAATTGTTCGTACATCGGTTCAGCAACATTGGTATCAGTTTCCACAGTTGCATGTTCTGGCAACGGACCATAAGGAGACACCTCGATACGGCAGATTCCTCGTTGTTGTATTTCTGGGTTGTCAAATATTGTTAACAATCGTTCGTCTAGACATTGGCAGAAATGTGCTACATTGTTTCCAATCATATCTTGTACACCGGCGCATTCCATCTGGCATACACTTTGTGACTCTAGCTGTTTGCTTAGGCCACTTTACTGTCGTGAATTATTAATGTTAATAATCCACAGGTTACACATATGTGCCTTGCTTGCTAAAAAAGAAAAATTCGGGCGGGATAGAGGCTGTGATCTAAAAAGTAATACAAATCCAAAACCTCTATTACAACACTTCTATATATTTTCATAAATTCATGTTTGATATGTGAACAGTTCAATTCAGTAAATTCATATCTGTAAAAAAAAGTATAAATTTCAAACATTCTTATGTTATGTTAACATTAAAATTTCGTAAATTCATGTTCCTTGAGTTATTTGTACAATTTCATAAATACATACCTATTATGTTAATAACATTGCTTCATAATTTCATGTTTTCAGCATATTCTCTCAAATTCATATTCATTAAGGGAACAGAACAGTTTCATATTTGCCAACATGAAGAGAACCGTTTCATATTAGTCAAAACGATCAGAACAGTTTCATATTTGTCGAAATGAATAGAAGTTTCAGATTTGTCGAAATGAACAG
>JAECUM010014369.1:0-30381 GCA_016617855.1 Megalonaias nervosa
TTATAAATAGATTATAGTTTGACTCTTGGCTACGTCAAGGGGTAAGACAGTAAGACAGTATTTTATTTTCTTATAAAGATAGAAACACAGTAGTGTGTGTGTGTGTGTGTGTGTTATAGCCATGAAATCATAAGGATAAAAGTACATAAATACATAAAGAACATTTGTCATTTCCAGTGAAGTTAACAAACCCACCTATTCGGCGAAGAAGCGAACCTACAAGCCCCTATTAACACCTTCTTTACAGTCATATTCAATAATATCAATCATTTAAATAATTCAATAATATTAAACATCATTCAATAATATTAAACAATATTTTATTGAGGAAAAATTATGTATTTTATGACTAAGTACCTTTTTGTCAACATATTTTAGAAACAGTTTTCAGTTGACGTGTAAGTTCGATATTCTATTTTTGTCTATGACGGATCATTTTGGAATAGTTTTAGAAATTAAACTTTATTTATAGAGCTTTATAACCCCTAAAATAATAAAAATGCATATTGAAAATTTGAAACTGAGTGAATAGCTCATGGTAAAGCAGTATACATGAGAAGTAAATGGAATAGATGACAACTTTTAATGTATTTCTTGATAGTGTTTTGACACCCTGTAACCATGGCAACGGACACGTGAACACAAAACTGATGTCAGAAATAAATGTTAGCCACCTCATGTGTACGGTATACATCATATGAGGACATTTGGAGAGGGGGCAGAAAATGGCCCTTATTCAATATAGTCCTTTGAGCAAGTCACGAACTGTAATATAATAACAGTATTAAAGATTAGTTGTTAACGTCGATTATTTATATTTTGGACAGTGACTGATGCAAAATTATAGCATGATGAATGTTTTCCGTTGCATTTTGGTTACGTTTATATCAAGAAAATGTCTTTCATTTTATTTGTATAACCTTTACATTTTCCACCTTCCATAATGTTAATGTTCCACTTTTATGTCTTTGCGGATTGGTTTTTGATACCAAAAACGAAGGACCAATTATTGTTTAATTTTTAAAAAATGATTGAATAAGTTGTGTATTTATGTTGCACTAAAATCAAAGGCTTCTTTGGTTTTATATTTATCGTAGGATAATGTTGTTAAAATAGATCTCAGTACTTCTGTGGCATGCTTGTGACAACACCTACACTTTGCAGCACGGAGTAACTCATAAGATTTATTTATTTATTTATTTATTTATTTATTTATTTATTTGTGATTGGTGGTTGGCATGCACTTTCTCTAAGAAACGTACCCGTTCTTTCGCGCTCTTTTGTGGAAGTGGTGTAGACGGGGCGCGCACCAGCTCCTCCCCAATGCCTTTCATTATAAAAATCTATAATAATTAATAAAAGAGTTACGTAAATATTAGCAAATGAAAAACTAACCAAATCCTTAACGTAAGTTTTATGTAACTTTGGACTCAAGGAAAAGTGAGAATGTTGTAGAATAAATTAACTAAAGTTCGTAATGATTCCTGCAAATATGACCAGAATACGTGTAGAAGGTTTTAAAGAAATCAATGCAAATTAGAAACCTTATCTGTGAAAGTCATTTCCCCTTTCTCATTAACATAGTATTGAAAATGATATTAAAAAAAATTGGGTCAAGCACTAAAGGGTGAATGTCAGACAACGCTGACCTACTTTAGGTGATATTTGTGGAACAAACTTTTATTCATTTCCGTCACTCTGGGACAAACAATGCCAGACGAATGACAACGAAACACTAAACTACTGGCATTTAATCTATTTTCTGGTATTTATGCACAAAGATTTCATAAACGAAATTTTAAACATTTTTAAACATCATTAAATTCATTTCAGATCTTGCTTGACTGGGGGGGGGGTCAGTCTTTTTCTCCAGATCATAGGTCAAAAATGCATCCCATACATCCTTAAAAATACATCTTATGTAATACAAATGACACAGAATAAGAAAGGTGCAAGCGTAAATATAGGAGTACACATACAACAGTGTCTTGCCTACCCATGGAGATTTCTCGACATAGGAAAACGGAACTTTTAACCACCGTTTTGTAATCTAACACAAACATTAAAACTCCTGTATAGGAAATAAAACTTTCAACACCATCAATTTGATTAAATACGTTAATTTCGTTCCTCCACAAATAACATTGACATTTCAACAAGCGCTGTTTAATTCAACACATAACATCTAAAACTCCACATATGAAATGGAACTTTCAATACCAAAAATTTAATTTAACGTGTCAAATTGTAATTCTCGACACATGACATTGAAATTTAAACTACTAATTTCTCACTGGACCGACTTTGTCCACTATGGTGCTTCACAGTACGAGTTACGAATATATCGTGACTTTGACACATCTCATCAGTGGCCATTGCTAGATCCCATTCCCGTGCCATCAGCAACGATTTCTCTGTGTAACGTACATAGTAATCAAACGGATTTCGCCTGGTTTGGTTTAAGCATTTCTTTTTGTTGCCAAAAATGTTAAAATATGGGGTCGGGCTTTAAGTTCTCACAACTATAAATAAGCCCTTTCCGGTACAATCGATATGAAATTTACAGTAAGTTAATATGATTATATATAGTTATAAGTAAACATACACGACTCATGCAAAATAGGAGAGAGAGAGAGAGAGAGAGAGAGAGAGAGAGAGAGAGAGATGTGTATATAACATAATTACTAATAAATTAATGATCGTGGCAGAGGTTGGACAAGAGAATATACACCAAATATGAATTGAGTGGCTAAAATTTAAGAAAATTGTGTCTTTCTTAATTAAAATCGCTTGTCTGGTTGAACACTGTTATTATTTTGTGACTGCTTTCGCAGAACACTGACACTGCACCCAATTTCACGAACATTGACAAAATTTGTTCCACGTAGGGGACTGGTGCCTTTATATATATATATATATATATATATATATATATATATATATATATATATATATATATATATATATATATATATATCTTTATATATGCAATCTTATGTGATTGGTCAGTAACTATTAGCGTATCAGAACTTGTTCTGTTTTTACACCGATTTTAACTTCCTTGTAAAGGAACACCTTCATTTGTCAAATGTAACTGGCATGCTTATCTTCACGATCAAAGCTTGACTATCATTGAAACAATCAGTCACGTACGCATATGTTTTTTTAGAAATTTACGGTGACTAAAGTGCATCTGCAGGAACATTATTATTTTGTAATTCCTTCTTAATACGATTATATTTATACAGATGTTGATTATTGTGATCTTGCATACTGACATTTTTTTATCTTCTAAGGGGAAATCGCAGTAGTAGCTTGTTCAAGTAAAGTTTTTCTTGAAACATTACGTTAGTTTTTAGAAATGAAAAAAAAAAAAAAAATAGTGTTTCCTTTCTTTTCAGTGAATTGGTAATATATGCGAGACGACGTTCAAAAAAATTACTATTTCAAAATATTTAATACCAGAATTATGTATCTAAAACACATCGCGCTTGAACATTCTGACCTCAACAAAGAAGGTTGGGCTGCAGGTCCACGATGGTAGGTATTGTCCCAGGGGCAAATTTATATACAATGATATCTCATCTCAGACAAACCGCCACCACCACCTACACAGCCTTGACTGACCAACCATTTGGATCAAATTCGCAAATGTGACCACATTCTGAACCCACGCAAAATCATTCACTTATGTTTCAGGGATTTACATATGACCGATTGGAAAGAGTTCAAGATCATTCCAGAAGACTGCACTGCATCATAATATGCTGACATATAAACATAATCTATGACAGCTATGTTGATTTTGTTAATCTCTCACTGGAAATTTACTTAAAAACCGACTTTTTAAATCATATATTGACTATTATAAAAACAAATCCGTGAATTCTTTCCTAAAGCTACATACATATGCGGAATATCTTTGTTATAAATGTAAACATAGTGGTTGATAAATCGATCTACCGATTGCATAATCTCTTTTGGGCAATGAACGGCATTATAAATGATTATTTTCATCATCTAAGATTTAAAAACTAACTACCACTAAGACTCTCTCATATATATATATATATATATATAGTTATATATATATATATATATATATATATATATATATATATATATATAAAATTCAAGATTGGGGGCCCCGAGTGGCCGAGTGGTCTAAAGCGCTCTCCGTTACGGATCAATGCCATCTCACCTCTGTCTGCGTGGGTTCGAGTCTCGGGTTCGGCCAATGTGGGTATGTGAGAAAGCTTGCCAGTACCTTCTCGTGGGTCGGTGGTTCTTTCCGGGGTTACCCGCGTTCTTCCTCCACCATTAATACTGGCCGCCATGTATAGCCTATCGTGTGCTGAAAAATGGCGTTAAACCCTACAACAACAACAACAACAACAACATTATACAAGATTGATCAGTTCGTGGACCCATACCATAAACAAACACATTCAGGGTATTGAGAGGCATATTGCAATGCTTAAGCTATAATACATGACGATATATAACAGTCATCACCAAGTAGTTTAGTTACGTACGTCAGAGACTGGCAACCATAAACTGTAGTGTTCAGGACCTAGGTGGCTTAAAGGTCATAGTTTAAGAGATTTCTTTCACTCTACGTCATGCCATATCAGTATGCATTTGAATGCGAAATTGTATGGGATATTAACTTTGTCCTAGAAGTCACGTAAGCGACAAGAAGGAAATAAAAGATTTATAGATATATTTACAAGAGATATCAGACTCTGAGAACAGAGAATAATTGAAAAGACTGATTAAGGACGTTTCTCTTCAGCAATCCACATACTTTCTCGAGGGAAGTATATCGAAGCATTTAATATACAAAAAAATCTACGTAATAGTATTAGTTCAACTGCAGTCACAGAAGCTTTCTATTACATTTCAAATAACAGACATCGATCCTAATGTTTTTTTGTCAATTAAATTCTTGCTGAATGATGACCGAAATGTATCATCATCTATAATGCTGCTTTCATATCATTCCGTTTCTTGCAGTCCACAATATGCTCTTCAAATAATTTAAATTCTTTTCAGCACAACGGACTATGTTACATAAATATGTAAACAAATGCATAGTATTTCTGTTAGTGCATTTCGTGTTTAACAAGCAGTCAACCATTATGTTACATGTTTTATTTCCAAAACAAAAGATGCCACATTTTAAATAATTATTTGCCGGTGTTCATTGCTATACTAACCTAAAACGTCCGGCTGTATTACACAAGAGTGCCCTATCTCTCAGCACTATCGATAATTAAAATAATCCTTGAATGAGCCTGCACACCACGTACATCAAAGTATGTCATAGTTTACTGATCACCTCTGTGGTGAAGCCCAAAATATTACACAAACGTTTGATCTTTCCCGGTTGCTT
The DNA here is from genome assembly GCA_016617855.1 of Megalonaias nervosa. NCBI lineage: Eukaryota > Metazoa > Mollusca > Bivalvia > Unionida > Unionidae > Megalonaias > Megalonaias nervosa. The sequence goes on from JAECUM010014369.1 coordinate 5,396, forward strand.
TGTTCGTATCACTGTTTAGTATTTGAAAAATTTCCAAACTTGTTAATTTCGTGCCCTTGCATACAGCAATTGGAACGACTGATAGATAAATATTATATAATATTATTAGGTAATATGTGAACAATGTACTACATGACAACTTTACGCAGACTCTCCTTGATTCTTTCACCAACATTTTGTATTAAGAAAACAAAAGAGAAAACAGTATTGCATGTAGAAACACGGGTAAAATTAAACCATGAAGTAGTCCCTTGTGGCATTGACAAATTCTTGTCACTACATAATAGTTATATTATAATTACGTACCATACATGCCTCACACTGTCAGCAAAGGCAATTATCGTCATTTTAATACCTCATTTTCATTCATTAACTCTAAACATGAAAGTTGGATTCCAAATGTTCATTACTCCGTATGCTGGTGCATAATATGAAATTGCATCTGCCTTACCTAATTTGTACCTGTTGTTGCCTAATGCATATATTGACATATATCACAGGTCATGCTGGAAAACGTAATACAAGGAGACGAATATATTATGCAGTTCCTAATTGTAATGGTACTGGCTCGAGACATCAAAATTGTGGAAGGGAGACTACGTTAACAAACTTTTCATCAAATTACCAAAGAAAATATTTCATATTTATATCGAACAATGAGAGAGTCGCAATATAACAGTAGGTTTGCTAACTTTGGCAAATATCTCCCCTGTCCACACTAAGTATCTATATTTCCGCCACCTATAGTTGCTCTGAATAGAAGGTCAGGTTGTAATAAGTATTAAAGTCCAAGCAGAAAACAAAGAAGACAACTATTTTCAATCCAGCAAATTCATTAAATTCATCAAGAGAAGGTGTTAATCCAGTCAGAAAGGTTGCTCACTTTTTTATGAAACGTATGATGATACAAATGATAGGGCGATGTACTGCACACAATTTTGTTATGTTAGCTTATAGGTGTACAAATACATTACGTTAGCCTTCTTACACTGCTGACAAATCACGACTCAGAGACTGCTCAGTGAAAGCAGCCAACAAATGCTGCCTTATTAGTTCCTCCTAAGGACGGTCATATGACGTGTATTCATTGGCCAATCAAAAAAGAAAGTAACATTAGTGCTGCGCATGACCGATATCATTTATTTCCTTTGCAAGAACGTTGGTGGAAGTTTCGAAATGGAAATGAACTTAAATATAACAAATATGATGAATATACTTTTGGTGATTGACATGTGCTAATTGGTATGACCTACTGGATAAAGATATTGGCAAGGACGATCAAAATGTTAAGAGTTCATTGTCAGTAAGAACACAAATATAATTTGGAAACAAGCAGCATCTTGGTGTGTCGATACTATGTGCTTTTTCTGAGACGTACGTGGATAAATAAAATTAAAATCATCATATTTAACCAGGGTCGGCTACTTTATCTAAAATTTGTTTTAAACTACCTTAAAACTGATCATTAATAAGGACGTCACGGACAAACAGAATTATCCCAAAACAAGTGAACATCTGTACCTAGTACATAATACTTTAAGCAGCAGGGAGGGTGAACAGACCATTTTGCTGGAGACTTTTTTTATGAAAAATAATGGTTCCTACAAAAGACTGAAACAAAGTCAAAAACGCTAAACCAAAGCCGCTAACCGAATACATTTCGTTGTGCGGAGACCGCGTTAACGAAATCTTGTGGGTTAACTTGTCGCTTGTTACTTGTTGTTTGACGTGTATTTTCCAACGTTATGCGACTCGTTTACGTCTAGGTCACGTATGCTGCTGTAATTAAATAATTATTTCTGAATAAATATATTTCTGAAATCTGAAGAAAAAAAATTTACAAAACATATAATCACATCACAACCCCATGTGAACCCCTAGGTTGCCAAACGACATCCTAGCAGGCTCAGGGGTATTCGAAATAATCCCCATATGAACCCCTAGGTTGCCAAACGACATCCTAACAGGCTCAGGGGTATTCGAAATTAGACGAAACACACAATCCCCATGTGAACCCCTAGGTTGCCAAACGACATCCAGAGGGTAATTTGTACAGACACAACCCCCATGTGAACCCCTAGATTGCCAAACAACATTCTAGAAAGTTCAGAGGGTGATCCGTACACAACACATAAACTTATCTCTAGGGGACAGCACAATACATAATCTTAATTATAGAAGCCTATTTACAGCAGCGTATTTGCAGCAATTATATATAAAGACGGCACAGTTACATGTAATCTTAATTCTAACTTATCCTAAGGGACAGCACCAACACATAAACTTAATTCTAACTTATCTCTAGGGGGAACAGCACAAACACATAAACTTATCTCTAGGGACAGTACAACACATAAACTTATCTCTATTGACAATACATACACAAACGGGGGCCTTCTTTACGTTCAACAGATTTTGCACACTCTCCCCCATAATCAACCCCGGGGAGTGCAAAAGTGCACCCACCACGTGGTGACATGGTGGGAGAGTGTTTTTTTTTTTTTTCTGTTGAAGTTCGAGCGAATGGGTCGCGGACCTCAATTATTAGAACAAATGGCATCGGATCGCCACCCCCGATAATATGTCCGGTACGGGGAATCGAACCACGGGTCTCGAGTATGAGAGCCAGAAAAGTTACCACTAGACCATGAGCTCCAGTTACAAATATACGTTTCCAAAATAATCATATAGTTACCTAGCAGAAAATTCCTATGCGTGATTAATATATACTCAACGGAATCTGAACAAACTTTAAAATAAATAGCGAAATTCACAACAATCTTACACGCATAAATCAATACTGATGTAGTTTACAGTCTGTTCCAGGCGATACTCAGTTGTATATACGTGCTGTTCATTCACACAGAGATATTCACTGTGTCCGTGATAACAGTCACGGCTGAGACTTCTATCAATGGAGTAAGTACTTTTTTCATAGGTATTTTCTCTAAACACAGATACAATTACTGATTCTACATGTATAACTACGGTGAATGTGCATGCAGACGATCTGAGGAAGCTATATATATATATATATATATATATATATATATATATATATATATATATATATATATATATGTGTGTGTGTGTGTGTGTGTGTGTGTGTGTGTGTGTGTGTGTGTGTTCATTTGCGCAGTAAGATATCCTTGACAAAGTCAAGCGGGAAAATAACTGCTTAATTACTCTATCGTTTACCTGACAGAGTTATTTCCTCCGCCGAACGCATCAAGGACCAAACATTTTATCGATACCTATACGATATCTCGACCTAGGATCATGTAAATGTATTGTGATAAATCCGTGTGGAGTAGCTTGTGCTTTTGAAAAGAAATATTTAAACTTAATCATGTCCATATCCCCTGAACACAAGTTTGATGAATATTTCGCAGCGTATGTGTATCGACTCCATTAAACACAACTAAAATATTACAGTTATCTCTGATCACTTTTGGAATTGTGTATACCGCTAGGTAACATAAATCACGTCTGTGTTTTTATGTCTGCCTCTGGAAAATATCCGGGCAGGATTTGATTGTTTATCCAGCATCACATTACCGTATACTACAAGATTGTTAATAAATTCGTCAAGGTCGTCTATGGATGGCTCTTCATGAATATCGGTAATAAAATCAATAATATTGTCGCTGTTTCATTGAACAACTTTGCATTTTCATTAAAATCTTTAAGTACTTCATAACATCTTTGATCATCCACGGATGGAGCTACTAAATATAATTTATCCCACTTGAGCCATCTCATTATCAAATTAAGCAATAATTGTGTTTTGCTTGATCCAGATGGACCTATTATGATTGCTCTAATAGAATTTAGCAATGCTGGGTGATGCTTGACTGGCTCTTGTTTTCGTGTCGCTGAAAAGTCAATTATATCCATATAATAAATAATATGAATTTATATTGTGTTCGATGCAAGGCAACCACCCCCACCGTTGGATTAACAACAACAATAACAAAAAATAAAAGGCGTGCCAGACGGGTAAGTGTGAAAAATGTGGTACAAAAAAATACAAATTTATTTTCCTTGGGAAAATTACTAGGGGCTCCGTGGGCAAAGTATCCCGGAGAAAAACATTTACCAGAATACAATTATTGTGGTCCCGGGACTCGACTTGATATCCGACTCGATAACCAAGACCAACCAAAACCAGGAGAGTATCCAATAAACGCAATTGATCAAGCGTGTCATGTTCATGATGTTGCTTATCGAAGCAAGGATTTACAACAACGACATCTCGCAAATGTGAAATTGATTCATGCGTTAAATTCTATACCTGATAAATCTCTCAGAGAGAAACTTGCTAGTTTTCTAGTGAAATCTGCTATGAAGGGTAAACTAATGCTAGGGGCTGGTAATTAATTATATAACTATTATAATGGAATCTGTTTATTATAGCCCAAAAGGATACTGGAGAGGTAAAGCAGCAATTGGTAAACTTGCTGAAGCTGCAAAAGTCTCACGTGATGTTGCTGCAGCGTGGTTAGCACGAATGGCAATATGGCAAATCTATCTACGTCCACCTAAAAAAATTCAGTACGCGTATTTTTGATGTCACCGTTCCCAATGAGGTTCATCAAGCAGATATTTTGCTTTTACCACACGATACTATTAAAACACGTGGACGTCAATCACGCACATACAAATACGCGTTAAATGTCGTTGACGTTGCAAGTAGATACAAAGAAGCAGAGCCACTATCAACTTAAACAACATCTGAAGTTGCATCTGCGTTTAAACGAATTTATCAACGAGGACCCGGACCACAAGGTGGTCTAAGATGGCTACAGTTGCTACAAGTTGATCCTGGCAAAGAATTTCTTGGTGCAGTATCATCGCTGACGAAGCAACGTAATTTTAAAATCAGACGAGGACACACTACAGTTCATCGTGATCAGGCAATAGTTGAGCGATGTAATCGAACACTTGCTGAGCGGTTATTTGGATACCAGTATGCGAGGGAAATAATTCAGGCAGATACGAGATCTCGCGAATGGGTTGCAAGATTACCAAGTGTGATACCTGCGTTAAATAATGAAATTACTCGTGCAACTTTTATGAAACCTATTAATGCAATTGCAAAGAAACATATACCTCGTAGCGATGGCTACGGACAACGACGTGACTTATCAAAACAGCCAGTGTTAGGTAATGTGACTGTAAGATATTTATATGAACCCGGTGAACTTGAAGGGGGTAAAAAAAGAGCAACTGATCCTATCTGGAGCGTGACCACACATAAAATTTCTAGCGTGGTTAGATCCACGAGTAGACCTGCAATCTACAGACTAGATTCCACTGCTTCTCAGCGTGGATTTGTACGTGAACAATTACAAGTAATTCCTGAAGACACACAATTACCACCGCGTTCACTTTTGTAAACTGGCGCCCCGACGTCGATTACATTCAAGACAGGTCAGCATCACATTTTCGCGTGTGTGACCAATACTACTATTAATTCTGCCCACGGTGAACAGTCTTGGATTATTATTCGAATATTCCCATAGCATATTACAGTTACAACTTGCACAATGATTATTCTGTCGTTGTTTAAGTGTCATAATTAATTCAACATCGATATCAAAGTCGCGATTATTTTTTTTTTGTCACATTGTTTATACCCAGATAGTTTTTTCTTATTACGCCGTTGTTGTCGCCGGCAGTTTGACTATTATTTTCTGTAGCATTCACAATAATCCTGTGCAGTTGATATATTCCTCTGACTCGAGACACTGCGAGATAAACTAAATTTGACCATTCGATTCTATCATCGACAATCCAGATATTTGTATTAGTAATAGTTAGTCCTTGTGACGAATGAATCGTTATAGCATATCCTAATTTCCACGGCGATTTATCCATGGTCAACGCACTCTCAACAACATCAACCGGAACTAAAACAATATCATTTAACAAAGATTTTGTTTCTCCTTTGACTCTGTTAAGGGTCCTGGAATCTCAGCATCCCACATTCTGTCGTCGAGTATCTGCTGGGCGATAACACAATGGTACGGGTAGATTTGAAAATTTTTCTTTATGTAACAAAAATAATTTTTCTTGCAATTCATCACGAACTATTTTTCTACTTGCAACTATTAAATCATTTGATCTCCATAAATTCCAAAAATCATTCACAGGAGTTTCCTGAATTATTTCACGCATTGTATCACATTGTATTCTATGTGGCTGTAGTCTGATTAATCTTTTAAATTCTCTCAGGGGTTCATCAATAGCTCTATGATCATCGGTTATCTCCTCATATTAATCCACAAACGTTTTTAACCATTCGTGCGGAGACTGCCCAACAAAAGGTGGTGGTTGACCATGATTGCCGCACATTATCACAGCAGTATTCTGACCGCGTAACGAGGGAATCTGTTTATCATCGATAATAAATTTATGGAAAGGTACGCGAGCATAGAAGATCTTCAATGAGTGAATTGTGGTGATTCATCGTCAGTGTAACTCAGAAATGTACCTAAAGTTTTCCCGTTTGATAGGCAAGCATTATTCCAGCTCACAAATGTGTTTTTTTACGTTGTATCAGCAATTATAAAATCTAGTTCGGCATCATCTATGATTAATCTTGTACACAATTGTTTGTGATCATATGATCCTCCTTGAGTAAACTTACCGATTATTTTCCTACCAAGATCTTTAGCTGCTTTCTCGTTATTTTCTTTTCTGAATTTAGATACGTTATTAATAATTTTATTTATTTCTTCTTCGGGAAGGTCAGAAAATGTTTTCCTGACATCACTTTCTACATCAAACTCGTCTGGTTGTGGCAACCAAATTTGTTTTTGTGAATGATATGATATAATTGCTTCATTTACTCTCAACGATCTTAAAATTCCATTATCAAGCCTATATCGTAATAGTACTATTGCAGCCCAATATTTTTCTGAGAAATGTCTTCCAAACCAAACATAAACAATCGGATGTAGATTTTTCGCAAACTCAAATGACTCTATATAAGCAAATCCAGTCAGATCAAAATTTGATAATAGCCCGTTTATCGCAACTCTGGTCATCTCGTGTTTGGGATGTCCAAATTGCTTAAAGTATTCAGAACTTTCTCCGTATCCAAGAAAACTTCCAGGATAACACGCTACCATATCAACCGATATAACGTCACCGTAGTTGTATTCGGTATTCCATAATCCACAATTACCGTATTCAACACAACTGTGCTAGATATCTTCAAGAAATTCCAATCGTGTCGGTTTCCATGAATTTTTATCCTGAGCGATGTGAGCAGCAACTGATGGAACAGTAAAACAATTACTGATCAATTGCTCGACAGTTATTTCATCACCGTTCGTGTATTTCAACGCAAGCTTGCTCATTTCCTCGTGGAGGGTTCCTGTACGATAAATTTCTCCGCTAGGCCTTACAAACTGATCATAATTTTCATCATCGGAACTTTGAAATAGCCACACAGACACAGGGTCAATCTTACTGATATCGCTGATAGCGTCGAATATATAATCGCTGTAAAATTTAAATATTCGTTCTCGTGGAAATATTGTTACCGCGGACGTCCATGCGTGTGCGTTATGATCAATGATCGTTATAGGAGCTCCTCTTGATGTATATTTCGACGCATACAAAATCTCTCCGGTTAGTGCTTTTACTGTTATTGGAAATTTTAATTTCTTTTCTAGTTTAGCAGCGTCGCAAATAGACGCTCCGGTATCTTTAACTGTTTGTACCCTCGCGCTTTTTTGTTTACATTTTAGATCTGTCAAACCGTTTCCGCGTACCGCTTTTGAGAAATGTTAAATAACTCGCCCAGCTACGCAATTTAGCCCCCTTGACGAAGTCAAAGACATAGCCACGGACGAAGTCGACAACTTCATTGGTTTGAGATCAGCAACGCTAGGTTTATCATTTAGCGGATATATCGCATAAATAACTGCAGTTACAGGATAATCTCGTTGATAATACGGCCCATCAGTACCAGTCAATGTTCCTGGTTTGGATTTTTTATTTAACGTAACAGTATTATTTCCAGTATGAAGCCGTACAGGATCATGTTTTTCACGGATAATCCAAGTGTCGTCTTTTGTCTGCACAATAAATTTTATTCTAATAATATATCGCTGATTGTCGAGATAGTTGATAATATTTCTTCCTCGTTCATCATTCATTCTAGCATCAGCAATATTCATGATCCTGAATGTTGAGCCGCATCATCGTTGCGAAATTCATTTTTAGCTTCACGGATACGATCAGTTATATCGGTATTTATCAAAGCTAGATCTCGCATCGAAAAATTAGATTTCCCGATGACGAAGTCATTGAGTTTGTCAAGATCGAATCTTGCTCTGGAAGGTTCAATTGCGGATAATCTCTCAAATTCCTCCATGCTATAATTAAGACAAATATATGTATAATTAAACTTTAATTATACGTATAATGATACAAGCAAATAACAAATGCAAGTGGTTAACGATAGGATTTTCTCTTCCTTGTAATAAATCATGCGTAAATGAATTCTGTAGTTACCACATGCAAAGTTTTCGCAAAGGGATACTAGGACCGAAACCGTGTTTACGATGTGGTGTTGGGGTCAGAGGAGAAATACGGTTATGTGTGCAATGCGGTGGTAAAAGATACAGAGAGCTGAAACGATATTATGATTAAAAAAATATAATAATGAATCCCCTTTAAAAACTACCGAAGACTATCTCGCTAAATTTTCAAAATATTTAGACAAATAATATTACTATATATATGGAGCAAAATGAATTTGTGAAACATCCAATAATTAAAAATTATGAAGCATCCAGAGATGGTATCATCAGAAACTGCAGATTAAAAAACCCAGACGGTTTTGTTACTAATACTGGATATCTCATGTCTAGTGCTGGAAAAAAATTATCACTCCCACAGATTCGTATTCGAGTGTTTTTATGGGGTCATCGAAGATGGATTTGTGATCGATCGCATCAATTCAGACCCGAAAGATAATTCTTTAGAAAATTTACAAATTATCACACAAAGTCAAAATTGTAAATTTGGAAGAACAGGTGATAATGATAATTCTCCAAGATCAGTTGTATCAACGAATACAGAGACTAGTAAAGAAATAATATTTCCATCGACGTATGCGGCTGGTAAATATTTTGACATTTGCCGTGCTTCAATACGTTTAGCTGCAAATAATATAACTAAATTAGCGTATTCAAAGAAATTCGAACAAAAGATCAAATTCCAGTATACATAACTCCGTCAAGCAAACGCTAGTCATACTTGATTTCCCGCGTTGACAACGTCAACATGTCTAAAACGTTATGTTTTTTTTTATTCAGAAATATTTTTATATTAAATAAATATTTATCATATAATGAATCATGAAAATATTAATGCTATTATTGTTGCTATTAAGCAATTACAACAAGACGGTATAAAAATATCTGATGAATTTGATCCTGAAAAAATTATGAGCGATTTTGAATCATTACAATCTCGGAAATTAGAAAATAGGTATACGCTGCCCTCCGATTATAGATTCATAAAGTTGATCCAACAGGTGATGTTACAGTCGTTGGCAGCAATTACAGACACACAGGTGAAATTATTTGTTCCTCTTTCACGTTCAATCGAAAAGGTTAGGTTAGAGTTATCTCACGAATACGAAACAAAAAGACTTGTACACGCTCGTATAAAACAGTTGAGAGATATTATGTCATTGACGGAGTCAACGGCGAAAGATAACAACGAGTGTGACTCCGTTCATAATAGTGAAAGCGACGGTAGTGACAACGAAACCAATAGTGTCACTGGTGACGTAGTCACCGACTTTGTGCCAGCTAAACAAGAGGGATAATAATCACGGGGGTAAAAAAAAATATTTTGTCCTTGACTTTAGTCCTTGACGTTGTCAAGGGGGACATTTTTCTTTTGTTGTGCTCAGTGACGTTGTCACCGGTGTTTTCTATGAGCGTAAGATCTATGAGGGACGTTCTACGAACGCACATACAGATTTATACTTAATGCCTCTGACCTAAGATCGAGCAAGTGGCCAGACTGGTCAGTAAGTTTAAAATTTATCCGCGATAAGAATGGATTATGACATTTTAGATAAACGACGTTGATTGGTTCTGATACAATCAAATCGCCTGGGGATACTTGAGGAGTAAATGAATACAGAATGTATCCTTGTTGGTCCTGATTGGATTTTTCAGCGTCAACTTGATAACTTCCGTCGATGACATCGCACATTAGATTGACAGCGATCTTTGATGTAATATTAACGACACCCGGCGAAACATGACGGCCACCACCGTATGGATCATTGTTGTATCGGAGAATACCTGATGGTGGGGCTATTTTTTCCCATGATTCGAGAATCTTTGGAAAGTTTTCACTGATTACATCATTGACTGATTTTTTTAGTGCAGTATTATCAAATCCTGGAAATATAAATTTTTGTAATTGTTGTTCAGTTATTTTAAAATGTTTAGTAACTTTTTGTGATCTTGCTAGGTTAAAATAAATTATAAGTTCTTTACTGGCGTCTTGAAGATATTCCGCGATTCTATTTAAGATCATTATTGTTTCAATGATCTGTTGTTTTGTGTCCTCGCTATAGTACGTGATAATACTTGAAAATAAATTTTTTAGATCATTAACAAATCTTGCATGTTCAGATTTGATTTCGTCCTAGTAAGATTTTAAATAATTTAAATCAACAGGTAATCCTTCACCGAGTTTTTCACCATGTACTTTTGTGTTTTTTGAAAGTTTTTCTTTATCATGCTCTATGGTGATTAAAACCTGTCCAGTTTCATTATCGATATATTGTCGTAGTGGTTTTTCAAAACTAAAATGTTTTGAATATATTTTTTCTTCCGTGAGAAATTCATCTCGTCGTGGTTCAGGGGGGCCAGCGTAAACAGGTGTAATCTCAGGCCATCCTAATACTGATCTGATCGAGGATTGATAAATATCTACGGCGTAATCTGGCGACAATATTTCAATGGCAGATGACATCGTTGGTTCGTGAACAGTAATGGCTATCTTTGATTATTTTCCAGCAATGGATTTAATTCTGCGTTGGAATTCTTCGTTGATCTGATCTATTTCATAACTGCCCTTTGAAATACAGACAACTTGCCAATCAGGAGTTCTATCGGGTTTATTTTTATTTGCAAAAATACCAAAGAATTATTTGGTTGTAGTCCACCGAATGATTTTGACCTGATATTTGGCCAACTATATTAAACCCGTAATTGCGCTAATGCTATTTCGCTTGCTTGGTATTGCAGTTGGAAAATTAATACTGAATTCAGGATTAGTTGAACTCGCTCATATCATTGTGGTTCTTACCGGAGCAGTATTAGTGACGATTTGCTGTAGTAATTCCTGTGATGTCATTATTATACTATTATTATTTTAAATCCCTGATTTTTCAGCAGTGATTAGTTACGGTCGTCAAATACTTCATTGTAGATCTTTATTATAATATTGAATTCTTCATTGGATATTATTCCATCGTTGAGCGACTAAGAAATCATCGACGATAATTTGGAATATGCTACAGTTGCAGTATGTAACTTCATCGTGTACTTGTTCAAATTTTCATTAGTGCACGTATTTATCTTCTTTGCAATAATATTGAATATTTCAGAGATAGTTGTTGCGGATGAAACGATAATCGTTACAACCATCGGCGTTGTCATCGTCAGCGTTGATAATACTATGCCATTTCCAGCAACAATCGCGAAAACCGAATAAACGATGATATCAACGACAACCGCACGTCTACGATATTTCTCTATTTTTGCTGTATAATCATCGATGATGGTTTTTAGTTTATTCTGCCATGTTGTTACTTGATCGTATCTGTATCACTTAACGTCTATCATTATACTGTATTACGTAATTAATTGAGACGTTTCAGCTACAAATTCCAGACACCACCAGTACGACGCTGTGGTTATTTTTTTATCGGATGGTTCCAACATAAACGTTTCTTCGGTATCTTTATTTAATATAACAGACACGGTTCCAGAAAAATTATCGGTTGAATGACGCCATAGATATGTGGTATATATCTTAAATTTTGCAGAACTAAATATGGACAGCCTGTACATGCTAGTGACCTCCGCGGTATGTTTGATAGTGTTATTTTGCGGTGTCCATGTTGATGATTCTGATGATACTGTGTATACTATATTGTTGATCTGCGCGTGAGGAATTTTAATTAGATTAGTTTTTTGAACAATATTAGGAATTCCATTGATAATATCGTTGAGTTTCGTGTTAACGTCTGCGAGTTTAATATCAACGATTGGTTGACTTCCAAAAATTTCATTAGTGGTTTTATTTACGTTTCTGCGAAAATTCATAAACAGTTGTATATGATTAAAAAATTCAGTTCCAAATGCGGTCATTCTATCATTGATCGTCGACAACAAAGTTGTCATCTGAATATTGTTATCATCGACATATTTCTTCGTTTCAGCGTCGAGATTATCTGTTGGTTCTCCTACATTAATAATTTTATTGTTTTTCATGTTAATGACGCCGTGCATGATGTCACCGATTCTTAACACTCGTTCACTTATGCTATCTCGGATCGACGACGGAGTAACAACACTAGGAACAAGTTTACCCTCTTTGTCGTATACAGCAATAAGACCTCGCGATAATCGATTACGAATAATAATATCGTTGATTGAAATATTACTCGTCTTCAATTTTCCTTCACGGTTTTGAAATACAACAAGTTCATTTAGATCAATGTTGGCAAGATTTAGCATGTCAGATAATTCATCATTGATCTGCTTTGTTACTCGCTTGAGTAAATCTTCATCTGGTGCTTGTTGGGTTTTTTTAGTTTTAGTTGATCTTCCGTTAATATCCACCATTATATGATTAGCGATTATTTAAAACAGAACTCGTGTATTCATGTCCAGCCTTATGGGGTGGATTCGCTGATCTTTATACAGCATCAAGTACTGCTAGTGCTTCACGGCCACATATCGGCGGGTCGGCTAATGTTTGTGTTGGTATCGTTGAATACTAGACTGGAATATTTTGAAGTCTGTAGACGTATTTTAAAAATTCTTTTGGTGGCGCCAACCCATACGAATCAAAATAAATAATTGCACGCGGATGAATCGCGTAAGCAACCCAGTGAGTGCCACGGCCGGAGTTTTTATCGAGGTTGATTATTCCGGTTTCAACGTTGTTTGGATTTTTCGGTAATTGATCACGCATAAAAACACCTCTGAAGTTCTTTATATTTAGTTGCTTAACAGCATCGAGTAAATCAAAATTGGACATTGGAAGAATCAACGAGACCCTGGAATTCTTAATTCTTTCCCGTATCGAGACCCTGGAAGTCTTAATCCTTTTCCGTATCGAGACCCTGGAAGTCTCAGACCATGTCCTTGTTGTCGTCTTTTTTTTAATCCTTGTCCAGTTGCTTTCTTTAGCGCCATTCCAGCAGCTGTCTCAACTGCACCTAACGCTGCAGATTTTGCAACAGCTGGAGCGGCGGCAGCTATCAACGCTGGGATAACTGCAAGAAGTGAAAATATACCACCGGTCTTAACGATGTCACTGATGGCACCCGCAGAAAGATCTACTCGTATACCTTTCTTTGATTTCTTAGATTCATTGAAATGCTTGAGCTGGCGTTCTGTCAGCGATAGTTTATTTGAACCACCTGCGATTTGTTCTTGTTTTAATGATATTTTTACTCCATATTTTTTCGCTGATGTTGACTGAAGCTTTTGAATCTGACCAGGAGTCAGACTGACACTAACGTGATGATATGACATTTATGATATATTTCTGACCTCTAAATTAACATCTGCATATTTTCTACTGGAGCATCAATGACTCTCATTCGACCACCAACATCTTCAAGTAGCATTGTCTTATCGCTGAATATAACGGCGATTGCTCTGTAATTAGCAATAGCTCCTCGCGTAACAGGAGCTCAGAAGTGTATATCAACGACAGACTGTCTAAACAAATCCAAGTGTTCCAGCGAAAAGCAATAGATCGGATACAGCGTTGTAAAATCTAGCTGTGATATTTGTAAACCAGTATCGATATTTTGATCACGCCCCATAAACGACATCAATCGATGATATGCACGCGCCACATGATTTTGTTCAAAATTCAACAAAATATCCTCTGATGGTTCTTGATGTCCGTTTATCCTTAATGAAACTTCAGTAACCCCAGGTTTGTCAAATATCATTATACTACGCGTCTGATCATTTACTCGTGCAGCATCTTGAAAAGCAACAAATATATGCCGTGGCGCAGAGATACCTTGTTGTGATGCTATCTGCCATGTAAATAGCCCATTAATGTTACTTTAAACAGCATCTGTGGTTGTTGTTAACCATGTTAGCGTCGACTTACCACCCTGATTCATAAAAGAAAGTAATTTTTGTTCTTCGATTAACGACGGGGTCATTGTTGGCATCTATAATGAAAGTTTTGTCAGTGTAATTTTACCATCATCACCGGCGGGTCGCCATATTGCATCATCATCTGCGCCTTTTCGTACGAGCACAACCGTGTGTTTGGCTCCAAAAATAACCTTTCTGACATCTCTGCCAAATCCAAAAATATGTGATAACGGAATTGCATATGAAAATCTTCTACTTCCACCCTGCAACACAGATTGACGTGCTGTGAATCCCAAGTTGAAATTTGAATTAGCACCATGAACCACCGGAGCGACGTCAGCATCGTCAACAGCAGCTGTATGTTTTCTTGGTCGTCTTATATCATATGGTACGTAGTTAGGGTGGTCGGAAGTGTCCTTGGAAAACATCATTGATGGACCAGCTGATCTTGAATAATCGTCGCTTTATCTTGCTAGACCAAGTATCGTTGTGGCAACGTCGACGTCTTTCTGAATTGATTCAATCTTTCTTCCGTCGATGATATATGTAGCACTGTCAAACAACGCCATAATACCATTATTAACAAAACCAACACTAATATCAGCTCCGTATTCAGTATCATCCGTTTTTAAAATTTCTCCTTCTATTCAATAAATGCTTCAGCGGATAAGAAATATCTACTTGTATCTTGAACTTGTAATTCGATTCGTCCACGCTGGTTTGGCTGTCGTGCGTCATAAAAATAATATTGATAATCACGCACAGAATCATTCTTGGGAACTGGCGCATCCATGTCAAATGCGGGATCAGGCATGCGTTTGAACATATTTATGTTATTGGTTATCGTTTAACACGAAAACCACTTCCTGCTATCAGACTAGCGGTTATATTCTTTTCTTTTTCCCCAGCCAATGACGCTAATTTTTTATTTGCGGCATGATTTATTATTTTACTAACGTTTGCAGGCATCATTTCAGTGCTGAGTAATTTTACTGGTGGGGGTCGGACTATTTGTGGTCTGCGTATTAATCGTAATATTCTATCCTTGATTGCAGAAAATGTTTTACTAGGAACGTCACCAGCAGCGCTAATACCTTTTTCACGAATGACGTCAATAGCTTTCATTCCTAGTTGCCTTGCGATTGGTATTGCTTTGGGGGCTATCCTCGAAAATAAACCCTGAACAACTTCGCCAAGTCCATCTCCGTAAAATGTCTTGTATACAGGTAATCTTGAATTTACCACCCTGACCATAGTTGGTCTACGTTGAGAAGCATGTATGATCATTTTATTATAGTAATTATATCTAACTATTTAATCACTGTAATAATCATCGGCGATTTCATCGATGAGGGACTGATACACGTTAATATCTATGATACCGCCTGTAAATAATCGTTGACAAATAGCAGCTGCTTCATTAATGATTTCTGGGGAATTATTACCTGCTCATTTTCCACCAATCAGAATTTCTAATCTATCCACGTCAGCAAGAATATTATCAGGACATGGAGTAATAAGATCACTTCCCCTGGTACCCGTACCAAGACCACTTCCAGATGTTTCTTCTTCCTCAATACGAGGTGGGCCGAATGACAATTTTTCTGTCGATAATATATCTCCGAGTAATGGCGCTCTTTTAGCCTCTTCGACTTGTCTCACAAAATCTTCAAACTCATTTTTGTTTTGATCACTAGAAATTCTAGAGATACCACGGGACTTTCGAAATATAAAAGAAACCCAACTTTTTTCTGAAACACTGGCGGTGTTTGGATCTAATAATTCATCACGATGTGGATATCCTGTTGCGGCAACCGCTATAGTGTTTTCTCGAAGCATCTTCCGACCGTTTTCAGTTAATCGAGCTGGTGATTTTGGTTTTGGTTTTGGTTTTGACAAAACAAGATCCCTTACATCACCGACCTCCTCACTAACTTTGTCAATGCTATCAAATACTTGCTGTATTTCTTTCTGCAATTGTGGTTGATCCGCAGCTATTTCTCCCGGAAGTTCTTGCAAAATCTCTTTTGTTTTCTTAGTTCGCTCTGCTAATTTTCCAGTTGCTTCAGCGGTTTTCTCCAGTGCTGGTAAAAAAAAAAAACTTTAGTAGTCTTTGTAATAGGTTAAAATAATTCTTCTGCGGATTCTGCAAATTCTTCTTGTGTTTGTTGAAGCGCCTGTAATTGTTGTTTAACACCATTATGAAGTGGAAAATATTTCTTAATTGCCTCTAATCGCTTTCGAGCTAGTCTAGCTGAGTGAGCTTCACCAATCATTATTGATAAAGTAATTATTTAATTACAGCAGCAGGGAGGGTGAGACCACGCGTACGTGACCTAGACGTAAACGAGTCGCATAACGTTGGAAAATGCACGTCAAACAACAAGTAACAAGCGACGAGCTAACCCACAAGATTTGCTTAACGCGGTCTCCGCACAACGAAATGTATTCGGTTAGCGGCTTTGGTTTAGAGTTATTGACTTTGTTGTCAGTCTTTTGTAGGAACCATTATTTTTCATAAATAAGGTATCCAGCAAAATGGTCTGTTCACCCTCCCTGCTGCTCTTTATAAAATGGATATTCCCGAATTAAATTCATGTGGAGTCTGGAAATCTTTTTATGAAGAATCAAACCAGTGCGCCCACCCATTACACTTCCTTTATCAATCACAATTTAGAATAAGCAGAATAGTTCCGATTACTCAGCCATCCTTACTCTTTTCTGACACAACTACCACCAGATGGCCCCTACACCCTACTCCACCCTTGTCATTTATGTCCAAAAGACCACATACAATATGAAATTTGAGATGTGAAAGCACCAACACGGTTCAAGTATCATTGGTTCAATGTAATAGTACTTCTTCAGGAGCTAATTAGCATGCTACACAGCTTGAGTTTCTGTATTAGATATATAGATCCATGCGAAAGATGTAACCAGTATTCCATGATGTGTTCTGTTTCCCTGCAAAAACCTCTGTTACATGCCTACTACACAGGCTTCCAACAAATACAAAAAAATAGGATCTAAATATTGTCGACATCAATGCCGTCCCCACCGTAATTGTGATCGTCATGTTTCCCCACCAGCTTAGAAATATTTATCATACGGATTACTGCAGTACTAAAGAGTACCAACAAGAACCCAAACAGTTGGAGGCACCGAGTCCCAGTGAACTGCAGACCTCAGGACATGCAAAATTCAAAGAGACAAGGAAACCAAAAAGAATACCAGGCAACCGTATTGGCTGAAAAAGAGAGAATCTCAATTTCTTTAGTGGTTAAGCAGTCTTATCTTTCTTGTATACACTACATTGCCCTTCTTATCCATCAGCTGACAACATAAATCTGTCAAGTACTGACCCAGTTGATAAGCTTCCAATAGTAGTATGTCATGTACTGACACAGTCCACCATCTTCTGTAGCCAAGGTTCCGATATAATAACCCTATCTGCACCTTGACGGATCGAGCAGATATTTTAGTGCTTTTTCATAGCGACATTTATTGGATGTCATCGTTGTCTCCCTTTGTATATAATGCCACCTAACCAATAGTGTGTGAAAGCGGTCCATTGCACATCGGCCGAAAATGGTGGTAAGTTTAACATCGAAGTATGACTATGTACCAGAGAGAAGTCATTACAGGTGTATTAGAGTGAAAGGTATTTGTGCAAACACGGACCGGCAGTAGAAATTTGCTTATTTATCAGTCCATTCAAATTGTGAGCTCCCCTTGTCTAGATCATGTAGGAACAGTATTCAAATTTGAACAACTTTATTTTGATTGGATGCGATGGCTTGCTGCCGCTTCCAATGAAATTCACAGACCCGAAATACAGAAATATTTGCTCGATCTGCGTGTAACAAGATAACCGAGTTGGGATTTCTGATTTATAACAGAACACTGTTGATGGTGATATAAATACAATGTTTATTGATGTATGACTTAAATGAGAAACGAATTATGATTAATACGTGCGTGTATAGATCCAAATATTGGACAAATTAGCATAATCCGCACGAACCTAATAATGCAACAAATATAAATACAAATAAATGATCTCACACAGTACAATGACAAAGGTGAATGCTTCACGGTAATTATACACGATGAAAAGAATGCGTTTTACTCACAGTAAAAATGAAGTATTCACTGAAATAGTGAAAACTGAGGTATTTTACTAAAATAGTAAAATGATGAAATTGATAGGACAGATATCATACAAAATATCTAAACACTGCCAAAAGACTGGGTATAACAAAACCCCAAAATTAGCCCACGGCTAAAAGATTACATGCACGGAATAACACAAAACACTCAGTCAATATTACACTTGGCTACCAGTCGCACCGGTCAATCAAGCAATCAGCATTATAGGTAGTCACCGACCACCGTTCAGTTCCTTGGTCAATCAAGCAATCAGCGCCCACCAATTCGGTCAGCAACGCCCGATCACCTGCTACTCGACCAGCAACACTTCACTCAGCTCTACGGCTACTATTGTTAACTTCTATGGTTAGCTCTATAGCTGGTACCACGTCGACTACGATTATGGTGATCCATGGTGGATCACTCTGGTCAGCTGAAAATACATCTAACACCCTGTACTATTCGTTACACGGGCATATAAGATAAAACGTATGACGTTATATATAGTAAGTTATGCAAATTACATTATCGGTACAATATTACAAAATAATAAACAGGTTCAGAAGTGAACCTGTGTCCGATGAGATTCCTATGGTACTATACGTTTCTTAATAAAATGCAACTTTATGTTGCTGGTATAAATCTCTTGCTAAGTCACAAGCAAGAATAGAAAACATTTGCATTATACTACGCAAGCCAAAGCTACATAGAAAAAAGTACAAAAATAAAAGTGGTAGTACAACAGCTATAACTTACAATATACATAAGAAATAATATACTTATGAAATTAATAAATTACATACCTCTACAGCTGAAGATGTGCAAGTCCCTAAGTAGACTGCTTACTGACAAGACATTCCGTAATGTGAAGATATCGTCTTACAATTAGGCATTTATACACAGACGATGTAGCCTGCATCGTCTGTGCGCTGGAAGAATTCGGTTTTTCCTATCGAAAGCACTTCGCACGTGCGGCATAGGATGAACCGAACTTACTGTTTCGAAACAATGTACAATATACATAAATCACCCTCGGGTATCGTTGTATACAAAAAACGAAACCCGAGTACATGTATTTAATAAATAAATGGATTTATACAATTCCGTGACAGCGCCAGGGTGAAAATAGGGTTAACATATCGGAACTTTGGCTAGTGAAGATGACAGTCCACCAGCTGACAATAAAAAATCTGAACAAAAGCCACAATGTCAATTTGTTCAAAAGTTACACTATAAATGGAATGGTTATTTAATTGATGTAGAACATTACATAACATGTATACTGAACTCTTTTATCTGAATTACGAGGTAATTCTAACAAAACACACACTTACATGACTGAATTAGATGTAATCTTATAAAGTTTAAATATACAAGGAAAGTTGCAAGTTAAACATTGGTTTTTATATTTTTTTTATTCAAAACAAAGCAATAATGCAAGAAGACAGCACCAGCATATATGAACGTTATAATATAACACATGTTACTAAAAATTACAGGATTTAATGAGACTTTTATTAATTCTTAGTAGTATTTCCTATAATCCCGAAAAGTAAGGTTTAATTTATAAAAGTCATAAGATTAAGGTCTCACTGGACAGTTTATCTGGTGAATTTTCATCTGACAATGACCTATTGCAGAAAAATGAGAATAATTTTACACTGAAGATACAAAAAAAAAAAAAAAAAAAAAAACCTAAAAAAAAAACTAATGATTTTTGTAGAAAGCATGCATGTGAGATTTTGACTGCGGCAAACAAGTTAATTCCTTATACAACTGGTGGCCTTTATACTGAACCAACACTGCCATCAACCCCTCTTTTTTACAGTCATTTTTGACAGCAAAGAGCTATTTTGAATATTTTCCTGTGACAAGGCAGCTAAAAGAATCAGTATGTGCCTCATGCATGAATAAAGTTCAGTAGTACTATAACAAATTAGCATACTTTTCATCACCCCTCAACCATCTCGATTTTTAGATATTTACCTCTGTAGCAGACATATGTAAATACGTAAACCAAGTTGGCTATTCATTTGCAGCCCAAGTTACGCATTTGATCTCCAATGCTAGTCTAACTGTGACAGGCAGTCACCAAACAAGCCAACCCATTTTCAAGCCTAACTCAATGTAAATCTAAACCACATTACAGATTTAGCTTTTGTGTGGATTTATAAATGCTAGGCTTATGATAATTAGGTTCATGTCTTCTACCTTAAAAATTAGGGAGGTGTCAAAATACGAAACTATCTAGTGAGACCTAGTGCATTAGAAAATATTAACGGGAAACAACCGATTTAAATGGATATAGTCATCAATGGTTACTTCCCTTAATTATCGAGCAAATATCAAGACTCTTGGCTTAGTTTTAATATATATATATATATATATATGTATATATATATATATATATATATATATATATATATATATATATACATATATATATATATAAACAAATAAACTGTATTAACTATTGTTCTATTAATTCGGATCAAAACTGATTTGTCCCCACGCTGACCGCAATCAATACTTTTCATTGCTACAAAAACTAACGTGAAAGCATCTCGAGTTCTAACTGACTTTTGCATCTCTGACTAGACACGGGTGTGTTTTATGACGATAGTATCTGTTGTCATGCTATATTTACGCCGAACCATACATACATTTAAACTTAACCTTCTTTCAAAGCAATTGTCGGCCGTTTCACAATAATCATTTGTAAACAAGATGATTACCTGGACATTGGTCTTTCCATGATCTACCTCACTTTTGTAAGTTTAATTGCTAAAAGCTGACTAAACAGACCTGACCTTGTTTACGAATTTGATGGAACTTTCAGGGCATTTTGTTATGCCATAAGTCAGGTGACAGTCCACGTAAGTTTGAAGGAAATAAAATTATTTAATTCCTACTTTACGTTCCATCTCTAGAGCCATATTTAGTTGTGTATAAATATAATTTGAGAGGAATAGTTTATTTAAAAATTATGCATTGAAATTGCAAAGTGCTCATTGACATTTTGGGCTTAAACATTGCTTTGGGAATATTGTGAATTCATTAAGAGACATTGGGGATTATATCATTGTGACCTATCAAGACTGTTAGCACATCGGCACATTCAAGAATATAGGAACATCAGCACATTCAAGATTATAATTCATTCGGAATACTCCATACTTTGGACTTATGATAGAAGTTTACATTACTGAAAGTTCCTTCTAAATTTTCACTTGGTATTTTACGAAAATTAAATTTTTGTTGAATTTAACTAAACTTGTAGGTTTCGATTTTATTTCTGTTATTTAGTTCGAGGCAATAGAGTCATAACAAATTACACATGCCGCACACTAAAATTTACCGACTAATCGATTCAAAGCAAGTGAGCTTCTTATGTCAACCAGTATGTATGTATGTATGTATGTATGTATGTATGTATGTATGCATGCATGCAAACTTCAAATGATAAACCTATCCTTTGGGGAAATATACTTAAGTTACAAAATGTTAAAATGGTATTGTCCTTTTGGCAGGACATCTGTTTTATTGCAGAAGGGTATTTCTTCCGATCAGATATGGTTTCAGAGTGTTCATTCTAGTGATCAACTATCCAATTGTTTTGGCATTCCAACTGCAATCCTATATCCAAAATTAACAATACAATGTAACACAGAAGAACAGTTGTTTACACAGAGAATATTTCCTTTTGACAACAATGAAGTGACAATGTAATATGAACCTTATTAATTGGATTCAATGAATATTTGTGTAGTAAAATGACAAGCTTGGTACAAGCCAAGTTTTACAATTATTGAAATATCGTCTATGCTTGCTTCTAAGTCGAGTCCTATTGCAAACAACATAGACTCTAATCTGCCGTTGCGGAAAGTGCCAACAGATCAGGGTTCATGCTTATGTCCAACTGATTACTCAAATATGTTTTCCTGAAGTTTAATGTCATCATCATCATCATCATCATTTCTCTCTCTCTCTCTCTCTCTCTCTCTCTCTCACACACACACACACACACACACACACACACACACACACACACACGCGCGCGCGCGCGCGCATACAATGATACATGAGTATAAAAGAACAAACATATACACATTTAGATATCGGCGGTTTATTAGATAGATGTCTGGCAAGAAAGATAGTCGTTTTTGATATTTTTATTGTTCTTTTTTGTTTTGCCTTGTTTCTTAAACACATTAGGAAAAATAATAAATAAATTCAAATCTGTTTGAAAATGTAGATTGTATATACGTTGCAAGAACATGTATAAATGATACAAAATAACCTTTTAGATATATAAAGTATATCTTTTAGATAGATTACTCACCATAAATAAAAGCAAATAAATAAAATACTTGCTTTTTAAAATTTTGTATAATGATTGAGACTAACAAACAGATCACAACCCACACGTACATCACGTACGAGCACATGAATATGTCACTGAAGAGTATCATAACATTCGAAGAACAGTATTATTTGCACGAGGAATATGAAATAAAAAGAAAAATATTTTAGATGGCACACAAATCAATAAGAAAGAAAGAGAAACGGATATTTGGCCAATAGCAATTGTTTAATTTTGTTTCAGCCGCGGTAGCTTAGCCGGAATAGTGTCTGACTCGTAATCCCAGGCATTGGGTTCGATACCGGCCCTGGCCAGCCTGGCTCGGTTGCCATGGTGTATTAATAATAATAAAAATAACGAGAAGAAAATGTAGACGTACTATGACGTTGAACATCAGGAGTGGATAATCCAGATAATCCAAAATAAGAAAATTTGTAATTTAATTCTTAATAACTACTACTGTAGTAATTTTGAGTTTCCTGTTATACACTGGTTAAACCAAAGACTCTCAGTCAGAAAGAAAATTACAACCGCCAAAAATTATAATGGAAAGATTGTATACAAAAGGTAACCAACAGTTTATAACCTGACATACGCCACAGTACAAAGAATTCGATAGAACAGTTTTCATGTAATCACAAGTAAACAAAATTACATGCATCGTTTAGGCATAAGGTTTTTAATTATGAGAGAGAGAGAGAGAGAGAGAGAGAGAGGGAGAGAGTGTAATCTACTCGTTCATTGAACCAACCTGTATCACAGATGTACGAGGTAGGAATGTAATAAAGTTAAATCAAACATTGAAAATGTACAAAGGAAATTTTAAAGTATTCTTTTACAGTAACAATATATTATAAAATATACTACGTCATACATACATAGCGATCAACACATTTAAGTTAATAGTAAAACTTGCATGATATACATTATACAAACAGATGATTGTCATACATAGGGAGCATAATGAATATGTCATCATTGTTTGCAATATTTGGGCGGCAATCTGAATGGTAGAGAGGAAGTACATTACAATATTTGTTTCGTCACGGATTGTAAATTCAATTTCTGAACGAATCTTTCATGACAGAAGTACTGTAGAGGGCAAAAAGATTTTTCCGACTTCATCGATAAGTCCAGGAGTGGAACAATTACGTATTTACATATCTTTAAAATGTAATTTTGTTGGGGATTTTGATTGTTTTCAATTCTTTTTTTGTTTTGGATATCTTTGTGGCAACCTCGGTTTCATGTATTGATTATTCAGTTGTGAGATTAAATATGAGAGGGAACAGTGTGTACGTTTTACCTGTCGAACCCCTGTCCAATGCAGACAAATTTTGTCCGACACTGTTATAGCACCCTAAATGGTACTGTTTACGTACTTTTATGATTTTGTCATCATACGATGTAAAAAGAATCGTGTTACCTTCCATTGGTCAGATAAAGTTATGAACTTTCTGTTAATCACACATGTGTGAAGTGTATCATAACCAAGATTTCTGCATTAATAGAATGAAAAAAATCTACTCCTTCGGACCAAAAAAGTAATCTAAATTTGTCTCGATTATATATGACTTTAAATATTGATTCATACGTATTGACTTCGTGGGCACTCAGAAAGAAATGAACAGGACAAAAATGCAGTTCATATAGACTCGAGGACAACTGAATATCAGATAGTAGCCTGTATAGTGCATAATATTTGTGTATCATCTTTACTACCAGGTAGGAGAAGGTACGCGGTGATTATACTCTGTACACGTGTGGGTCAATATCCATCAAAATTACAGTTAACGCTAATATTGATTTTGCTTTCAAAGACACACGTGCTTTTTTGTTTGTTTATCTGTCTGTTTGTTTGTTTTCTGACTGCTCCTGAAGCAACCAAGCTCGTACCAACATCTAAACTGGACTCAAATCGGGACAAAATGAGGTTAAATATTCTTTTCATCTACTTAAAACAAGCACTTTGCTGCAATTAACTTCACAATTGTGCAATATCACAAAGCTCATAACTTAAAAATTATGCATTGACGTGGGTTTTTTCATCGTCGTATTCAGTTTGTTAAAAA
>JAECUM010014372.1:0-88113 GCA_016617855.1 Megalonaias nervosa
ATATAGATATAGATACAGATATATAGAGATATAGATATAGATACAGATATATAGAGATATAGAGACAGATATATATATATATATATATATATATATATATATATATATATATATATATATATATATATACACATAAATGTATGTGTGTGTGTGTATATATATATATATAGATAGAGAGAGAGAGAGAGGTAGCAAGTCAGCATTCCAGAGAAGTCAATATATAAAAACTAAAAACATCAAAATTGGTTTTCTAAGAACTTTTAAAGAAAAAAGCAGAAAAGTTTAAAACAAAAATTTAATGAATGGTATACAATTTCTGCATCTTGAAAGTATGCTTAAAAAAGATAACAAATATTTACCCCAGCTATTGGTCAAGTTCTGCTGATTACTAAGCAGTGACTTGCTTTATATATAAGCATTCAAACCTATTTCTGCTGGAATGCATGTGAGATTATTTTCAAAAAACACATATTCTAGATTTATCAGACACTGGAAAAAAGCTGTACAACACAATTATTTACTTAGCTGTTTGACACTTACCTATTTCAACTGGAAGCGAAGTGAGATTATTTTCTCCAGCACCAAGATATTCTAGATTATTTAGACATCTGAAAGTTACAAGGGGACAAAATTACTTGATATTGGTGGAATCATTGAAACCATTTTCCACTAAGATTCCATCATGATGAAACAAGTGTTCTATTAGTGTTCAAACAGGTGTTCTGTGATAAGCAGCGTCTTAAGACAATAATAAGAAAAAGTATTTCCAAAACTTTTACATGAGACATGGTTGTCGTATGATATAACAGACTGAACTAGATTTAGCATATGTAAACCATATATGCCCCAACAGCTTATGTGTCCAAAAATTCACAAATGTAAAAAAACAAACATTTGCTTTAGCAGCCTGAAAATCAAATTGCATTATTTACATATGCATACAATCATCCATATCAAATTTCATTTGTCTACCTTAACTGGTTTTTGCTTACTCAAGCTAACAAGTTTTTCTTGTATTAAAAAAGGTCAGAATTGTTTAAATTTAAATTTTCAGTACTGTTAAAATTATCTAAATATTTTTTGAAATGTATGGCAGTGTCTTCCATGTCTTTCTACTTCAAAAGTACAACAAACTTACCATTAATTATCATGGGATGATCAACCTTTTAAAATCTGTTGTTGTTGTTGTAGGGTTTAATGCCATTTTTCATCACAAGATGGGCTATACATGGCGGCCAGTATAAATGATGAAGGAAGAACCTGGGAAAACCCCAGAAAGAACCGACCCATGAGAGGCTACTGGCAAGCTTTCTCACGTACCTGCATTGGCTGAGCCCAAGACTCAAACCCATGCAGACAGATGTGAGATGGCAATGATCCGTAAAGGTGCATGCTTTAGACCACTTGGCCACTTTTAAAATCTGTAATCTCTTTAGTGACATCAGAATTAAATATTATCTTCCCACAAGTTATCTCCCCTGGAATATTTGAGAAACATTCCTATCTTGCAGTTCCCAACAGACTTTGATGAATATTTCACGGTTATTCATGCAAAGATGTCCCTCTTTATTTTGATCATGTTTATTTCTAAATCTCAGTGCCGCCTCAATCATGCTAACAAGGTCTTTGTCAAAAAATTAAGTCCACAAAGTTAAAAAAATGTATAAAATACTGAAAAATGTTTTGAATGGACATGAAAGTCTAACGAGGTGATCTACACAGGAATACAAATAAGTCTACAAATTTTCATTTGTCTACCTTTATGTTTTTTTTTTCTTCTGTGTGAATGTTTAAAAATGAGTACGAAATGTATTAATTACTCTAATGGCCTGAAAATCTAATCATGTCATCAAACAAATATGCTACCAAGTTTTGTATGCTTACACTGAGTAGTTTTTATGCAATGCTGCTAACAAGCTCCTTGGAACAGACAGATACACATGACCGAATCAAGATGCTTCTTGCAACAAGCAGCAGTGTCATGGGAAACAACTGTGAATTGAACTTCACTGTTTCTCAAGGAATACCAATTTTCATTGACTTTATAGTTGCTAAAATTATGCTTGCAAATGCCAAACAAGCAATGATAAATCTGTGAAAACAACAGGACATTGTCCCCACAAATTTAAACACCCATGTAAATATTATTTATGCAAATCCATGAAAATTTATACCCATGAAAATAGCTGAATTCACACTGTATAATTGGGATGACAGGGCCATTGATATTTGCCCTGGATATGAGCATGTCCAAGGCACACAACTTGACAAGTTACAAATTCTTTAACTAATCCTGCTGGGGCCCCAATTGGCCGAGTGGTCCAAAGCGCTCTGTGACGGATCACTGCCATCTCACCTCTGTCTGTGTGGGTTCGAGTCTCGGATTTGGCCAATGTGGGTATGTGAGAAAGCTTGCCAGTAGTTTCTCGTGGGTCGGTGGTTTTTTCCGGGGTTTTCCCAGGTTCTTCCTCCACCATTAATACTGGCCGCCATGTATAGCCTATCGTGTGCTGAAAAATGGTGTTAAACCCCCACCACCACAACAACAACAACTAATCCTGCTTTAGTAAACTGATGATACAAAGACAAACTGACATAAAACACCAGAAAAAAAAAACTCACCCAATTGCTCGTGGCAAGCATGACAGCTGATTTGACTGGACAACAAGTCGCTTCAACTCTCGCAAATTACCTAAGAAAAAATAAATGATTACTGGTGCAGCTATTGTCACAAGTCTATGCTCTTAAAATAAGTAACAGGAAAGAGTGAAAAGCAACAAGCTATGCAACAAATAATTTATTTCCCTAGAATACAAAGTGAAAATGAGAAAAAAGTACTTACGGTATTGTGAATTAAATCCCAAAATAAGTCAGGAATTACAGACACAAGTCCTAGTAATTTAAAGTCCTGAATAAAACTCAGTACAAGTCCCGAATAAATCCAAACTTGAAGGTGATGACATGTCTGCTATAGCTTATATAGTGTTGATGTGTCAACAGGCTTTTGTTGAATCACAGTAATATAATTCCAGGTTTGAATTCAGTATATATTCCAGTGAATGTCTCTATCCAATTTTATCAGAGCACTTTTGTATTTCCAGAGAAAATAATCACTTGAATTCAATAATTTGAAGAAATAAATTTTCCAGCCGAAAAAGTGAAACAGTGGACACAACATATATTACAACTTAAAAGTTCTAGGTCTTAAAACACAACTGAAAAATCCTCTCAGTTACAAGATTAGATAGTTCTCTACTTGACCTCAGGCCACAATTTGCATTTTTTTAAACAAAAAACATTACCTAATGGAAAATAACGTTCTAGAATGATCCTGATGTTTACACAAACAACCCATAACCTGGATTATGTAAAATACACTAAGGAAATTAGAAAACCTAGACCTAGACCCAAATAAACATATTTACTTCTATTAATAATAATAATAATACTGATTTTAATCCTATACACACAGAGAATAATTTAGCTATGTATTAGTTAATTACATAGAATAAAACTGAAAAGAGTAAATTCAGGTCAAACAGAAATGAACTCAAATTTTGGACAAGGTCAAGTCCAACATACAATGTTACATTATTATAACATGTAATGAAAAAAAATACAATAACACTAACAAACAAACAAATTAAATATACGTAACACTATTGTTCTGTTCATTATGGTAGGGATTTCAGTCTTGACAGTGATAAAGTTTTCAAACATAATGAATTGTAGTTTTGGAAAGTAATTCTAATTTTAATTAACATAATATTTACCTGCTATTATTAGTTTGCTATCTCTTTTATGGAACTAGTCTCCAGTCCAAGGTGAATAATCATGAGGAAATTCATCCCCATGTAAGCAAAATTCTAAGAAGAAATTGGATTTGACTTTTAGTTGTGGATTAACCCCAAATAAGTGACTGTTTTCCAACAGAGTGACATGTCCCTTAATAAGACATGTCTGAGAACACATTTGTGACTCAACCAGTGCTCAAAACACTGGAAGATGGCATCCTTCATGATCTCAAGTAAGCTGCTTGTACTCCCATCACAGTGGCCAAAATTTCTAGGTATGAGTAGGAAAGTATCCTGGAGGTCTATGGAGACTTCTCAGTCATTTGCTCTCATGGCATTCCTGACTCAGGCTGATGTCTCAATCTTGAAATATTTTTTGTCAAATATACTTGTTTAATGGGGATGGAATCATTTTCCCCCATTTTCTGAAACCAGGAAGACCTGGAAACAGATTCCTGGGCTTTGAGAGCATATCACTCTCTCTACAGCCCACTTCTTTATAAGGTGTATACCTCATCCTTTAGGGTCCTTAATAGAGGTGGATGTTTCCAGAAGTGAAGTCAATACCCCTCTCTTATCAATGAGAAGACTCAAGCAACAACTGTTACGTATGACCCAAACTATAAGAAATGGCCAATGTCTGGCACATACTGGAATGTCTTAAGATATGGCACTAGCAGGATAAGAGGCAATTCCATAGGGCCAATTGACTTCCTTCTTAGGTAGGGTGAGAGTCCATAGGCTTCCTAGCCAAGCACATGCCACCATTAGGGAATCAAGTCTGCTGAAACCAAATATTGATCCTCTGGCTTTAAGTCTCTACTGCCCCATTCTTTATAAAGATGTATACCTTGTATCTTAGGGTCCTTGATGGTGGTGTAATGTCCTTAAGTGAAACCAGTGACCCTCTCTTACTGTGGAGAGGACCTATGCAGCATATCCATTAGTCTGACCAAGCCTCTGAATAATGGCATAATCTGGCACCTAATGGGAAAGGGGGAACTCACAGGTTAGGGAGTGACTCTCTAAGACTGACGCTGACTGCTTCCTTCCTTAGGCAAGGCAGAGGAGTCCATAAGCTACCTGGACTGGCCCCAATGGCTGCCACATTTAACTAATGAAGAGAAAGTAGTTTAAAAATGAGGTTTGGCAGTTCTGCTGAGACATCTGCTCAATGCATTTAGGTAGGAAATATCAACAGATCTCTTCAGATGAGAACATCTTAGCTGGTTTAGCCTGGTCTTGAACCACTGGTTGTTAGGTGTTGCTAATCCCAGATATCCCAGTATGCCAACATGGGGATTAAACCACCAACTAAGGATTCCAAGTCCAGTGGTGCCACCCTCAATACATCTTTGAAGTACTTAAGATTGCATTTATACTAATGTGGAGAAGCTCTGCCAACAATTCCCTTGACAACTTGAGAGTCTCGTTCTCTTGGTGACAGTCTTCAGATGTGTCCACAATGCTGCCACTGAGACAGACTCCTTTCTTAAAAGGCTGAAAATGGCCAAAATAAAAAGGTTAGAATGTGAAGCCATGGTAACTAAGGTTCAAGTCTTAAGTTCCATAGCTTCAAGCGACACAACTGGTGGCCAGGTCCCAAATAAAATTTCTACCTGGGATGCTCCTGAATCCAGACCAGGAGGTTCTTGTGGATAAGCAGGTGAATGTACCCTGTAACTAGTCAATGAAACAAGGGGCCACTGGGTGGAAGAGGGGATTAACCAACCCCTCTGCTATCTGGCTGCCTCCAGGCTTTGTGCCAACTTCTATTCTATACCCCTTATCAAAGCAGAAAATCCGATTTTTTCTTAATCTCCAAAAAGGTCTCCAAACTAAAGAGGATTCCAGAGTCGGAAGATTCTGAAAAAGGTTCTGACACGGATCGGGGATGTGTCAGTCAATTTCATATACAGGATTGTCAAACTTCCACATTCTTCATCTTCCATCACCTGACCGGCATGGGATAGAGATGGGGATATTTGATGAGCAGAACATGATGATGCTTATGTGGAGAGACAAAACTATCCACTCTCCTCTCCTTCCCTGAAAAGCTCACTAGCAATCCACCCTTGATGCAGGAGAAAATGGGTGGTGTTCCCCCTCCTTTTCCTTTGACAATGAAGCTAAAGCAGACAGGAAGGGAAAAGCATCTGCCAAGTCCTCTGAACAATGGAGTCACGGGAAACTCATTCCTGGCGCAATAGGGAAATGGCGACATTCCAGGCCCACCTCATGGTAGTGGTAGAACCTAAGACCCAAATAGATTGAACTGATAAAAACAGAGACAGGGGAAGGTGTTGTCCTGTTCACCTTCCCTACAGGTGGCAGGTTGCTCCCTGGTATTTTGTTTTCCTGCCCAGTGACTTGTGCCTGGTGCCAAGTGTTTAGACCTGGAGCCCAGTGATTGGTATATCACTTTGCTCAATGACCTTTGCTTGGTACCTGGTCAATGTCCAGTCAGGCAATGAAGATTACTGTGAGAAGTTCATACGCAGGAATCTTGACTTGATTGATGATCTTGACTTCTTCGACATACGAGCAGAAGACTGCACTTTCCGTACCCTGAAAAGACAGAACATTCTCTGGTGTGCAAGTTACTTGTCCTTTGATCCCTACTCAAACTGTCATACATGCAACTTCATTCCACCATGGCCTTGATCCCTCCTGATATCAGCATGCTGGTGACTTCCTTGAACCTGGAAGTGCCCTGAACCCTCCCCACCTCCAGAATTAGTGTTGGCAACTTCCTTGAACTGGAAGTGGCACTGATCCCTCAATCATGGGATTGGAGAACTGTCAACTTGATTGAATGGGAAGTGCCACTGTTCACACCCACAAATGTTATCAACTTCCTTTCACTGGGAAGTGCTATTTATACCTCCTGAGATTGGCACACTGGCAACTTCTATACACTGAGAAATGCCACCAATTCTTCCAAGGAATGTAGGGGGTCTACCAAAGAATAAAGAGGCATCCATCTTTATCTTGCTTCTATTGAAGTGGTGATTCTCAGCAATGTGCCACACCTCATCTGACCACAATGTGCAAAACGGACACCCATCTGTGCAAATACACTTAGTACCCACCAAACTGCTGGGGTGGGTGTCCCAAGAAGCCTTTATAGCTGCATTTGCCAATTTTTTGTCACATGACAAAAGAAAATTTAAAAAAAACCCAAAGAAATCACTGAACAAAACTGCAGAGGGTAACCCTTACCTCAACATTGGTGCCAACAAAGTGGAAAAAATTATGGAAATACCACTTAACTAGCAAAGTCAACTGCAACAAAGAAATGGATAGGACTGAATGAAATTATAACAAAAGACATTTGAATCAGTGAAATCTTGAAACCTGAGACACATTACAATACATTATGTGCAAGGAAAATAAGGACAATATTACGAATGATGGAAGTGACTAACACATCAGACCGGGCTGTCATTTTTGTTCTTGATCTCCAATTACTAACTGGAGGAAGGAATATTCACCTTAGAAAAGAGATAACAAAGTAATAACAGTATGTAATATATTGCTACTATCAAGACATGGGTTCTGCGTAAATGTTCGCTTTGCCATTAGGAGGATTTAGCTTTGTGTTCATACAGGAATGCTAACATGTCAAGGCACAAACTTTTAGCACAAGATAGTATAACAATGTTTCTGTTGAATGCAGTCTGGATGTAGATGATGTTTCTGTTTAGTTCTGCACTGATGTAGATGATAATATAACAATGTTACAGTTGAATGCGGCCCTAATGTAGATGATAATATAACAATGTTTCTATTGAATACAGCACTGAATGGAGACCACAATATAACAATGTTCCGGTGGAATGTAACCAATGATGTAGATGTTAACATTATTGTTCAATGTGGCCCTGATTCAGATGATAATGTTTCTGTTTAATGAGGCAACAGATGTAGATGATAATACACCAATGTTACTGTTCACTGCAGCCAATGATGTAGATGATAATATAACAATGTTACTGTTCAATGCAGCCAATGATGTAGATGATAATATAACAATGTTACTGTTCACTGCAGCCAATGATGTAGATGATAATATAACAATGTTACTGTTCAATGCAGCCAATGATGTAGATGATAATATAACAATGTTACTGTTCACTGCAGCCAATGATGTAGATGATAATATAACAATGTTACTGTTCACTGCAACCAATGATGTAGATGATAATATAACAATGTTACTGTTCAATGCAGCCAATGATGTAGATGATAATATAACAATGTTACTGTTCACTGCAGCCAATGATGTAGATGATAATATAACAATGTTACTGTTTAATGCAGCCACTAATGTAGATGTATGACTTTCAATAATAAAGAATCTTAGCACTGCTGACTATGAATGATGACTAAGACACTGTTGCCACTAGAAAAGTAATACTCCTGTCTAGCCATTAACAGGTGAGATGATAAAGAGTTATTAAAAAATTTGTAATTTTATAACTTTTTATAACAACATAAAAATATTGTAACTATCACATGCTAAAGAATAAAATTTAAATACGTAATACATTAAATATTGACTCATATAAAGTAAGTATCAACTTACCTATTTCTTGTGGAAGAGATTCAAGTTTATTTTCTTCTAAATCAAGCACTCGTAATTTTTTCAAATTTCCAATACTTGGAGGTAACCTCTACAAAAAAAAAAGTTTGCATGAGATGACTTAAATGTTTACCTGTTTATAAATCATCCTACAAATCAAAGTAACCTAACTGGTGCATCAATGTTTTTTTATTCTTAGCATTAAGACCAGTTGCATCATTGGGACCACAGAAAACATCTGATCTGAAATGGAGATAGTTTAGATCCATTTAAAGGAGTATGTAACTACCTCACCCTACATGCCATAGCTAGATCTATCAGGAAACAAATTTTGTATGATAGGAGCTTTAGCAACATCCAGGCTAAAGGCTCAAAATGATATTAGTTGAGCTATATTAGAACTTGGGACCAATTCCATTTGGTAAATGGGAAAGGAATGTAACTTTATGAGGTCAAGATTTGATAGTAGGTCTTGCAGATCTTTATCATGTCCAATATCCTCTTCACCATGATGCCCAAAGGTGTCACATATATTAAGCAGAAAATTGTGCTCGTAGTAGGGGCTAACATCTCCCTGAAAAGCACATTGAGATACCATTACAGTCGACAGGATGATGCTGTTGACAATGCACGTCCCAAAAAAAACCCGGCCACCTTCCCTTGTTAACCTTTAAAATAGATGTTCTTCTAACTCATGAGATTCTCTCTATGTTATAAGGTTGAAATTCCTTTTAACACAAGGCTCTGATGACAAGAGCCAAGCTTGAACAAGAAGCCTGTCCAGGCAGGGATGAAACACTTGTAACTGTGGTGTCTGAGCAGATTAGACTTTGGAAATTTTCCTGGGGATGTCTACCATTAGATTATGCAAATCATTCCCCCTAAGGCATGTTATCAGAATCATTTTGCATTTCTGACCACCCATTTCTTTTATTGTCTTCAGTACCAGAACAGGATGGTGGGGGTGCCCAAAACACCCCCCGACTCACAGAAAAATAAACATGGGTAACAAGTGGGCTCCAATCATACGAAGTGATGTCCATGTAGATTGTAACTTCCAGCTGAGAATTTTCTCAAGAGGATTTGTAAGAGTCAGCCACTGTTTCTTGTGTCACTGACAAAGGGATGATACTATTCTGCTTCAGATCAAAATCTGTTGCTCGATTTGACCGGAAATGGGCACCACTGAGCAGGACCAACTGCAAGAAGCACATGAAAAGGCATCAGATCAGAATCAAATCCAGTGCCCCATTGAGCAGTCTGAGGAATTACAGAACTTATCTTGCTGAAATCACCTCCATGTTGGAAATGGATTCAACAAGCTCCATAATCTATCTCAAATGAAAGTGAGATAGAGGCTAATGAGGTTAAGATTTCTTTCACCAATCTTGGTCAATGGGAAAAAAATGCTGTGATGGAATGAGATTTGACATGTCCCAGTTCATTAGGAACCATAAAAGTGAAAGAATATTGTCCCTACCCTGTTCCAAAGATGTATTCACCATGTGTTTTTTTTCTGAGAATGTCATCAAGGTACACCCAATATGCTGATGACCTGCATGAATGCCCACAGGCTGATGTTGAAACCAAAGGGGAGTTTACAAAACTGGTATCTTGTTCCTTGGAACTTCAGCCTAAGGAACTTGCATGGTGCAAGAGTTATAGGAATATGAAAATAAGTGTTGGTTAGGTCTAAACTTACTGTAATGTCGTCCCTTTTATGGAAAGCCCAACCCCTTCCTGAACTTTGGTGTGGTTGTGCATTTGTTGAACCATATAACTGGCCTCAGCTTACCATTGGCCTTGGGCACTAAAAACAACCTGGAATACAACCCCAGTTCAGTCAGTTTACTCTCTCCGCTGCCCACTTGTTGAGTAATAAGCAGATCTCCAGCAAAATTTCCACCTTCCCTTGACTGGACAGCATGTCCATCATGGTAGGCATCAAAGAGGGTTGGATAGAGTAAATCAAATCCCCTTCAATATTAAAATGGATTGCTTATTTGTTTTGCAGAGATAGGTTCAGCTAAGATTGCTGGAAATAAAAATATCTGACTCCCACCATGCAAGTTGCACAAGAAGTCATCAGTGGTAGTTGGGAGGCCTGGTTAAGAAGAAACCCTACTACTTATCCCCTTTATTAAATTGTCTCTTGAACTGAGGAGCCTGCTGCCACCTGAACTTCAACTGAGATTGAAAATGCTGTTGTTGTGTTTGGCCCCTTTTACTGACATTCATCTGTCCCTCCACTGTAGTTGGGATTGAATCGGTCAGAAGGCAGGTTCCAGTGGCTACCTGCTTCTGTACCTCCTCTAACATTAACAGTGCACCCAAAAGGTTTACAGCATCAGACACTGTATGGTGTTTGGCCCTGCTAATGATCTTGGCAATCCAGGCCATGGATTCCTGTGCATGGCCACTGCCAGACTTTTTGGTCAAGTTGAACAATTGCTAGGATGGAAGTTGTGAAATTGTTTCATGCTAGCGCAAATGTGGCCTGAAACACATTCCTATCCATGCTGTAAAACAGTGGGGTCATCATGCTGTTCTTTGTCCAAATTAGGATGATCAGTGAACATTGTCAACAAATGCATTTGATACCAGCATAATGTGAAAGACACTGGTAGCTGATGTTCTTCAAAGAGTCTTGGAGTTGCCTGATTCCCAGAAATTTCATGACAGGCAGTCTGTAATTTCCTTATCTTCACTGATTACACACAAAGGACAGTAATAGCCTCCTTCTTCCAAATTTGCCAAAACCTTAACTTTATAGGCCTGACACTGTGCTCTTAGAAATCAGCAAAATAAGACAAATTTCTTCCAACAGTTCAAAATAAAACTCCATCCTCACCACAGTTGGGATTGGAGTAAAAAAAAAGTCATGAAAGTTATCCACTCAGTAACTGTAGAGGTTGTCTTCTTCTGGTAATGAATCCGTGGTCCCATAACCATAAATGGCAGCATAGATGAGGCAGCACAGTGTCACCATCCCTCTGATGGGCAAAGCATCTCCCCAATGGATATACTGTAAACAAACTGACCTGCCAGTCAGGAAGGGTGCTGGGGAAATGCCATGGTTTGCCTTGCTGGCATGGACGGCTGATAAGTGTAACTGATGGCTGGCTGGACTGACAGCTGGCTGGACGCACGTTCTCCAGCTGTAGAGGTATGTGAGTTAAATATTATTTTCCTACTTGTATTATAGTATATAACTGTTTTGCTATCGCATTTATCTTGTATTTTAGGTCATTCCAATTTGAGTCGTATAATGCAATGTTATAGTCTGTTTTCTAGTTTACATGTATGTAACTTAACAATGTTGTATTTATTAAGGAAGAGAAGGTGTTACCTTAAGTACTATAAGATTCTTGTCAGATACAGGTTCACTTCTGACCCTGATTATCACCTTGCACAGTAGTCCCGATAATATATTTTGTATAAAATAATCAACTCGACTTTACAGTACATAACGTCATTATGTGCTGTTACACATGACCGTGTCATTTGTAGTACACGGATTCAGATATTATATTTTCAGCTGACTGAATGATCGTTGATGACTGATTGGCGATTGATTGAATGGTGACTGGTGAATGCTCAGTGTAATGCTGAAGGAGGGACGGAAGGACAGTTACACTGTATCTCAGTATATGCACCATACTGTAGGTATTGTTTAGCCATGTTGTGTTATACCCAGTGTGCTGCTGTTGGTGGGTAACAATGGCCTGGAAAAAGATAAAAGGTCATCACGTGGTGAAGAACCAAGGCTTCTGGACCAACGGGTCTGCAGAGAACAAGAGATTCTATGGATCTTTAGGCAGACCAGGAGGGGCAGACCATTCATGGTGTCTCCTCAACCATTTGAATGAGCATTGGAGTTGAAAAGACCTTTCGGATTTGGATTCGACTACACAAGATATATGTTCCAATGTTACTTATCATATTTCACTATCTGAGTGAAAACTCATCAATCATATTTGACTATTTGAGTGAAAACTCATCATATTTCATTATCT
Source organism: Megalonaias nervosa (assembly GCA_016617855.1). Lineage (NCBI taxonomy): Eukaryota > Metazoa > Mollusca > Bivalvia > Unionida > Unionidae > Megalonaias > Megalonaias nervosa. The sequence goes on from JAECUM010014372.1 coordinate 12,396, forward strand.
GAGTGAAAACTAATTATATTTCACTATTTGAGTGAAAACGTGTCGTATTTCCTTATTTGAGTGAAAACTAATCATATTTCACTCTCTGAGTGAAAACATGTCAATATGACTTTCTGTTTCTGAGGAACAGTGACAAGATTTTAAGAAAGCTGCCATGGCAGCAATAATGGCCATCAGATCAGCACAATTTTTATTTAGGACCAATTAAACACTGTACAAAGCCCTTCTTTATATTAATTTCCTTAATACCGTCATGAATACTAACACATAACTGTCAACTCTCACAGCAAGAGAAAAAAACTCCCAATTTCTGGGGTCGTTACACACCTGCCTCCTAATTTTTGCAGAGAAACTCCCGACTATTATAATTTTCTTCAGTAGACAGAATGTTCAGTTTATACATTATTCAAGTTAATTTATAATTTTTTTTATAACCTGACAACCATACTAATATCAGAAAATAAACCACAACAATAACACTGTCAGTAATTAATTTCAATCCCAAGAATGATCACTGTGACGCTTATTCATCTCCATTCTCTCCAAAGAAACTTACACGTGTGAACACCTGCCATTACTGTACCGTATATACAAACATTAATTACCATCACTAAATTAAAAAAAGGGATGGAGAAACATACCACACAGCTTATGTACTCTCAAAAAATTATTTAGAATAAATTTTATTTAGTAAACAATGTTAAATGCCTTTCAAGTTGAGAATAAAAAAGGGATATAAAAAGTGAGAAAATAAGGTGCCACATGTATAGTACATACAGCTTGTGACTGCGTATTTAGGTACCGCTAGTTACAACAAAATAGGGCATTGTTTATTTGCCAATCAATTGCTGGTGCTTACATAACACACTGTAGAACATGGTTTCTTTGAATTATGTCAGAGGGCCAGTCCTATTCACAAGATAACTGCAATGATAAGGATTAACTGTTAATTAGTCACTCTGGCTCTTTTGTTTGTTTACTTACGATGAACTTTTAGCTATTGTGCAGTTTGGCCACAGCTAACAGAATATGAAAAGAGGGCATGGTCCTGGGAGAAAAATAAGATGCATCACAGGGAGAAACGGCACATCCTTTGAGAATTTCACACATATTTGATCCAGACAATCAGTCAATATTTAGTCCCAATCTCCCTATTTTTTCATTCGATCTCCCTACTTGGCTTTTGAAAAGTTGACAGGTATGTTAACATACAATATGGGCTCCAGGAACAGGCACTTTTCTTTGGTATACAGGTGTAGGTAAAAAAATACAAAATACTTTGTACGATTTAATTTATCATACGATTGGAATTCTCTGCTTGTTTTCAATAATAAACAGTTTGTATGCATTGTCAAACAAATAATGGATCAGTTCATTCAGAATATCAATTATCAATTCATTGAAAATGCAGAATGTTTACTTTTAAAGATATTTCCAACATGGACTCTCAGTTACAAGTATTTCTTGAGCAAGTCTTTTTCAGATGATTTTAAGATGCTTTTTGGTCAATTTGGTACCAGCTCTTATTGCATTTTAGTAGAAAAGGATTAGGCTAGGAGGGCAAACAGATTGTCTGATGTAACTTGAATGATAACAAGTTTCATTTGTACACACTGTGCTGAATATGTTGTACTTAGAGAATAGTATATTAAAATATTCTAGAAATCAACATCCTGTGTTTATAAAGTAACGTTTAGGTACTGATACATTTAAACATTTGTGCAATTTGAGTCTTTAAATGACCAATTATCTAAAGGTTCAGAATAATATATATTAAGTGGTATACTTATTTATACTTATTTTTGTCAGAAATTCTTTAACCTCCAATATCTTGTACTTCAATGAACTGTATGAATTTAGAATGCCCATTGTATGTGCTTTTTTCATTAATGTTCCTCATATTATGTTTTTCCTATTATAGTATTAATATTTAATGCAACACTCTTGCATGCTGAGCATCCAAATTTTTTTTTTTTTTTCGTGTATGGTCTCATGCCTATAAGCTTGTGCATTTGGCAATAAAGAATTAAATTAAATTCCACATTAAAAAAAAAAAAAAATGTCTTTCAGTGAAAACCTCATGTTCATATGATCATTCATCCAGGAGCTGTAGTAACAAGTTTTTCAAGATGGCTGCTGTGATGCCTACCTACTCGTATATGTTCATAAATGATCTGTATTACATATCTGTACCATGGCCTCCTGTTTGGCTTCTGTCAACATTTAAAGCATGAAAAATATACCTACCCGTAACAAATTATTACTAAGAATTAGCACTTCTAATTTCTCTAAATTCTGGATATCATCTGGAATTTTGGTGAGTTGATTTGTACCCAGGTTTAGCTCCACCATATTGGTCCAGGTGCCAACATCTGCAAGAGAGAGTTTAACAGTTAGTTTTCCATAATACACGGGAGAATTCTTGCTCCTGTAATGCTTTGATGGCCTAGCAGTAAGATCCTTTCTGTGAACATTATACATTTCATTTTACTACAACATAATGAAATGGGATCCACGATGACACCAACCTAATAAAAGGAACTGTACTATAATGAAGGGCTCTATAGAGTGGAAGTGCTGTAAGTATATTTTTCTGGTGCAATGCTCAGAAAATTAAACCAATTACATTTTGAAGATGTAAATTCAAGTGGCAAAAGCCAAGTGTAATATAACAAGATCATAGCTTGCAGAAAAGATAACACAAATATAAAGAAAAAGATATGTGAATTTTCCAACCACTGAAAAGATTCTGTGTCCCACTATTTTCAGACTGTTTTATCAGGGTCTGACAGATCTAACCCCAGACCCTGTGGCTACCAGGATACTGGGTCTGGGCCCATCATATCTTCAATTTGGTCAGTCTAGTGAGCTGATACATATCATGACTTGTTCTACATTATTTTCAAGTTATAACTATATTTCACAAAAGGGAACTAGAGATAATAGCTCAATCTCATCTATATAAAGCTTCATGACAAATTTGGTTGAAATGCAACATATCCTAGTAAAGTTATGCTGTGGAAGCCAAAGTCAGAAGGATGTGCAATCAGGGGGGAATAACTCCCGTAAATGATGTTATGAAATGCTGGAAATCAAATTAATTCCAGCTCTCATCAATATAAAGTGACTAATGGTGAAACTTTCTGGACAGTGTTTTATTGAAAAGATCACACACATGTATATTAACAACCAATTAGCTTAGTGTTGTTGGCTGCATTAGCTCCCATTTTGATGTTGTAAGTAAGTGATCTTGACAGGTGATTTGTGCTCATTCAGGTTATAGAATTGTTTTAATCACTGAAATGTCTGCCACTTGTTGTCAGCACAGTTTTTTTTTAAATTTTTATTCTTTACTTGGGGTATTTGTAGAGGTTAATCCACAAAATGAAACACCTATAAATATGCAAACTCTGACAGGCAAAACCACAGATATAAGTATCAATGAAAAGTGAAACCCATGAAAATAAATGATATTACAGTAGGAAATGGGCAAATAACTGCATATTCAAAAGCCCTAATTCCTGGGTTACTGAACTGAGATGGGTTATTGGATTTTTTTTCCTGTTGGGCGACATCTAATTTTGAAATTTTCCCACCTGCTTATTTCAACAAAATTAGCACTTATTAGTGATAGGTGCATCACAAAGGACTTGGCTCATTACAATTTGTTTGCAGGGCCTAAAAAGGGGATCTTGTAATCGAAAACCAAAGTAGGGAGAATGGGCATTCTCATCAATATAAAGTGTATAATAAATTTCACTGGCAGGCATATGCACTAACTTCTGTGAATTAAATATTGACAACACTCACTTGCCTTCAACAAATCAAAACAATGTGCCCCCCTCTGCCAGCAATTCCATACTAATTATTTTATCCCGTCAGCATGTTCAGCCACTCATCACTTATTTGAACATAAAGGTGACATTTCAGACTTGTATTATTTAAATACTTTACTGATCATTTACAACCATTTTTATGTAATGCTTTCTACTTCCTCACATCACGTCTACTTGAACTGAACTTGAAGGTTACACTTCCTGTGTGTCGTGCAGTGAGGCAAAGCATAACGCGGCCATCAGGTACAATTTTTCAAATTGTTAAAATCCAATTTGAACCACACAGTATTATTCCAAATGCAATCTTAAATCTGCAAAATGTAATTTTGGGGCCCAACACTTTGCTGGCATTACTGGATGTTCTCATATCTTTATGAAAAACAAATAAAAATGATTTAAACCCAGGTGATCGGGTTCTGCAGAACAAAGTTTTCTTAATTTCACATTTTTCTCCCTTATCTGCCGACTTAAACCAGCTTTCAAATTTTGGGTGCACAGCGACTGTTTGCTATATGCCACTGGTCACATATTTAGGTGCACAGGCCCAAAACAAGATCCATTGTGCGTGTGTGTAACCATGCAGACATGAATTTCCATATTGGCTGTTTCTCTTGTTAATTAGCGGGTATCAAATTCCTCTTAATGGAAGGAAGGTTTTGTAATGAACTGATGCAATTCTTTTCTGACCTCAGTTATCTGACATTACAGAAGTTATTCTCCATGCAAATTTTAATTTCACTTCAATTTTTCCCAACTCAAGTAATTTCATCAAACTAGGGTTCGTTTTTTTGCCAAGGCAGTTTCAACAACAATCAATCATTGTTAGATGAAATTTTGACTTATTACATTTTTTAAAATAAGTACTTTCAAAGCTAGAGGCGTGTGTGTGTGTGATTTAGATTTTTAATGTAGCTTTAACAATTTTTCAGTCATATCGCTACAATGTCTGCAGTGTGACAGTTTATAGTGATGTTTAGCACTGGGGCATCATGCCGCAGACATGTAGCATGATGTCCCACCCAGTCACATTATCCTGACACCAGGCTGACCAGTCCTAACACTAACCTCTTAATGCAGAGTGCCAAGCGAGGCAGCTGTTAGTACCATTTTTGAAAGTCTTTTAGTATGACTCGGCTGAGGTTCAAACCCGCGACCTCCCGCATCCGAGGCGGACGCTCTACCACTAGGCCACCAGAGCGGTAAAACAAGAGGCCATAATTTTCTTAAATGTTGTTCATTGCATATGCAATGAATGCAAGTGATTCAAGATTTCTCAAGTTTGTATACCCTGATCCATATGTGATACATCAATATCTTTAGTCAAACATTGGAAGGCATCTATGCCAGAACAGTCTATGTCAGAGTTGATCAAGTTCTGTTCAGCATTTATATTTTCAATAAAGTTGCATAAATATTTTTGTATTTTCAATAATGGTGGTCATATTTAATGGTGATTCAGCAGCCTTCAAACTAGGATGATTTCCATCAAATACTGTCACAATTTGTTAAGAACAGTGTTATTATAAATTATCAAAAGCTGATCTAGTTTTAGTAGCTGCTGCTATATTTAGTAGCAGATTAGCATCATTTGTACAAACCAAATACCCTTTCTTGTCAAGATCCTGTCTGTAAAATGAGACTAAATTCTGTCTAGTGGTTTTCGAGAAGTTGTCCAAAGAATTTGCTATTTTTAGCAATAGTGGCCATTTTAATGGCATGTCAACATTGTTTGTATAAATTGTAAACCCCTTACTGCCAGAAAGTTTTTGCCAAACTTTGATCAATGTAAACTCTGCAGTTTCCCTAGGAGTTTTTTTTTTTAAATTATATTTTAGTAATGGTGGCCATATTTGAAAGCAGATCATTTGAATTAATTTGAAGAGACTATTATGCCATGATGCCTTCTGTCAAATGATCAAATTCTTTTGAATTGTTTTTGAGAAATTGTTTTCAGTTTTCGCTATTTTCAATAATTGCAGTATATCTGATTGCAGATTGGAATAAGTTGTGCAAAAATGAAAGCCCTCAATCAAATCGTTCAACATTTTTCTCTTTTTTGCAATGGTGAACAAATTTTGTAGTGAATTGCTATCATTTGTATAAATCTGAAAAGCTTTCTTGCCAGGATACTTTCTATCATGACTGGTCAAATTCTAAAAAGTGGTTTTAGAGAAAACTTTCAAGATCTTTATTTTTCATTTTTAAAAATGACTGCCATATTTGACTGCTGACTGGCATCATGAAAATTTGACTGCTGACTGGCATCATGAAAATTTGACTGCTGACTGGTATCATGAAAATTAGACTGCTGACTGGCATCATTTGTATGAAAATTAGACTGCTGACTGGCATCATGAAAATTAGACTGCTGACTGGCATCATTTGTATGAAAATTAGAGCCCTCTATGCCATGATGTTTCTAGTAAAATTTGATTCAATTCTGGTAAGCACTTTTTGAGATGTCACTTTTAGGCTTTTCCATTGGTTCTAATTGTGACTGGATGGTGAATTGGCATCATCTGTACAAAAGTTGAATCTATGATTTCCATCAAATACTGTTAGCTGTTTTCAAGATGTAGTTAAATTTTCTACCTTTACAAGGTGACCATATTGATGGGATCATATGTACAAATGTGAAAACCAGCTAAGCCAGGATGCTGTCAAATTTGGTAAAATTCTGTTAGTGGATTTTTTTTACAGAAGTCATCATCTAATGGTTGTTCTGTTTTTAGTATTGGAGGCCACATCTTATGGTAGATTGAAAACATCTGAGCAAATCTGAAAGCCCTTCATGCCAAATTGTTTGCTGTCAAACTTAGCTAAATTCTATTACAATAAAAAGTTAACAGGTAGTCCCATAACCTAACTGCTCCGGAAGCCTAGTGGTTAGAGTGTCCGCCTCGGATGCGGGAGGTCGCAGGTTTGAACCCTGGTCAAGTCATACCAAAGACGTTTAAAAAATGGTACTAACAGCTGCCTTGCTTGGCGCTCTGCATTAAGAGGTTAGTGTTAGGACTGGTCAGCCTGGTGTCAGGATAATGTGACTGGGTGGGACATCATGCCACATGTCTGCGGCATGATGCCCCAGTGCTAGACATCACTTTAAACTGTCACACTGCAGACATCATAGCGATATGACTGAAAAATTGCTAAAACTACGTTAAAAATCTAAATCACACATACACACACAGAGTCCCATAACCTCTATAGATACATAGGTAAGAGGTAGCCCCATAACTACTACAAATACATAGGTAGGAGGTAGCCTCATAACTACTATGAATACATAAGTAACAGGTAGACCCATAAGTGCGAAAAAAACAGATTAACAGTCAGCCCCATCACAACTGCAATAAAAAGTTAACAAGTTTCCCATAATTACTACAAATACACAGGTAACATGTAGCCCCATCACTACTGCAATACAAAGGTTACAAGTATCATCATAACTGCTACAAATACACAGATAGCATGCAGCCCCATAACTCTTACAAACAGATAACAGGTAGCCCCATCAGTACTTCAAAACAGATGTAACAAGTAGCCCCATCACTACTACAAAACAAAATTAATAGGTAGCCCCATCACTACTACAAAACAAACTAATAGGCAGCCCCATCACTACTACCAAACAACGTAACAGGTAGCCCCATCACAACCACAATACAGAGGTAACAGGTAGCCCCAACACTACTACGATATTGAGGTAATAGGTAGCCCATCACTACCACAATACAGAGGTAAATGCATACAATTTACCTAGTGGTAGGGATGTTAGCTGGTTGTCTTTCATGTTCAATTTTGAGAGACACTTGGCCTGGGAAAATATGCCATATGGGATCTTGTTGATCTGATTATGCTCCATGTTGATGGACTGAAAAACAAACCATATTGTAAACAGTGATTAAATATCATGCAGAAAATAAATGCAAATATAATTATCTTGACAATGACTGTAGCTTATCACGATTTACAACATACAGTCATTAAAATGTAAAGTTTTCCTTCATATAAACATATTCATTCCTACTTCCAACTACACTAGTTGGAGAGGGTCTATGTAGGCTAAGATGTACCACAGAAATATGTGTATAATCACAAGCTAAACACAAACCATGAACCTATGTTAGTAAATGTGGATCACAGCGACCATCTTTGGTTGTAAGGGTGTAGTACTAACAAAGTTGCATCCAAAGATCAAGTTTCATAATTTGGACATAAACAGCACCCAATAAATGAATTAAGCACAAAATTTCAGCAACAACGTCATCAATGAATGATATTTAGGTCACAGAGACCTCATTTTGCAGTAAGTTTAGTGCCTTTCAAGATGCATCCCCTCAAGAAAGGTTATGATTCTAGGAATGAGTAATCCAAAATCTCGTTTCGTCATAAGCAAAACAAAATCTTTACCAAAGCCATAATATATGCAATACAGATTGTCACTAGCTTCTTTTGTTATAAAGGTGCGGTACTAACCGTTTTTTATATATTCATCAAATTTCATGATTCTAGCATTAACAGTGCATGTGAAATGAACACCACAAAATGTACTGCAAGTTAGTCGAGCATAAAAAATGGACAATAAGGACCAACTTCTTCAATGTGTGAGTAGTACTCATCAAGATGGTTACTCTTTTATGGCAGATTAGTATCAGTTATAAAATGTAATAGGTTTTCATGCTTGGATGCTTTCTGTTGGGTTTTGTCACAATTTAAGTGTTTTTGAAAATTATATTTAAAAGGTTTTTCTCTCTTTAGTAACAGTGGTCATTTTTGATGTCAGATTAGCATCATTTGTACAAATCTGAAAGGTGTCCATGCCCAGATGCATTCTACCAAGTTTGGTCAAGTTTCTTTATAACAGTTTCAGAGAAGTCATTTTAAGGTTTTTCAAGTATTTACAATGGTAGCACAATCTGGTGGTCAATCAGTATTATCTGCACAAACTGGAAATGTCTTCCTGCTTGGATGCTTGCCATTAAATTTGATCAAACTCTGTTGAGTGGTTTTTGAGAACAAGTCATTTTAAGGGATTTCACTATTTTTAGTAACAGTAGCCATATCTGATTGCAGATTGGCATCATTTGTACAAATTTGATATGCTCTTCATGCAAGGAAGCTCTGTGCCAAAGTTGGTAAAAATGGGTCCAATGCATTTGGAGAAATTTTAAATAGCAATTGTTAATGCACATGGAAACACATCTAATGAAGAACCATACCGTAAACTTGCCTGACCATTAAAAAGTCAGATAAGCTAAACTGTATAGGAAACTGGATGATAATTTTTCTTAAGCTTCCTAAATTTGATATTTTTAGTATCTTTAAGGTCATTAATAAACAACAATGCAATGTCAAGTAAATTAAAAAAGTAAAACAAATACACATTTCACAATGTGATCTTACCTCTACTGAACAGAACTGTGAGGGACCTCCTGTTGGATATGACTGGAATTTATTTCTGGATAAAGTTATACTTTTCAAGTTTGTTAAACTAGATAAAAGTCCTTCCTGAAAAATAAGAATCGTATCAGGCAATATGTTAGGTGCTGTAGGATAAAACAGATTTTCATTAGTCTGCTGAGGCACAAAAAATATAATTTTTAGTTTCTATTCGGACAGCTCCTACTACCAATAAAGCAAGAAGTGCTCGAGAGACTAATTAATCTGAAACAATGTAATGTTGGAAAGTAAGCCCATTTTATAAGCTGCTGTTTAATAGTTTAAAAAAATAATTATCCTGAGATAAAGAAAATATTTCAGCTCAAAAGAAATTAACAACCCCACCTGACTGAACATGATAGCAGGATGCTTTTTACCATATCTGGACAAATTCTGTTTTGTGAGTTATGAGAAAGGGTTGTTTAAAGTTTGTTTTCCTACTTTTGTAATGGTGGCTATATCTGATGCAAAGAATACTTTGTATTAAATTTGGTCAAATTCTGTTCAGCATCTGTAAAGAAGAATTTATTTAAAGGTCTGTATATTGTTAAAAAGTTCGACATATTTCATGATGGATTGGCAATGTTTTTGGAGACTATAAAGAATGTGATGCTAGGATTCTCTCCATCAAATTGTATTAAATGCAGTTTACTGGTTGTTGAGAAGACGACAAAAATGGCAATTGTGAACAATGACCGATGATGTGCAACTAATGCCAGGCAATACCATATCCATAGTGGCACCGCCCCCACCCCAAGAAAAAGCATAATTATTGCTATTATAAGTGGCAAAAAGCGTAATTTGGGCGTAAATAGTGTAATCAATATACTACATGCCAGAAATACAATTTACAGCCATTATCAATAATATACATGGTTACGACTAACCTGGTTCTGCAGCTGGTCAAAATTTTGTCACAAAGGGCAAAACCCATATGGATTAGAATCAGAATACAAACACAAAATATAATGAAAAATTATTTATATTCATTACTCACTTTAACTAGTCTACATGTGTAACTTTTGCTGAATGATTGCAATCTGGAATACTGTAATGATCATAGTCAGGTGCTCAGAATGCTGAATTACAATATTCTCAAATTCTTCTTTTAAAGTTCGCAAAGCAGTGTTGATCTGCCCTTTTTTCTGATCTGACATGTTTTGAAGTTTGAAAAGATCCATCTGCTCTAACATTTTCCCTCGGATAGCATCCACAACTCACACCGTAAAGAGCACCATTTTCTTTAAAAGTACAGATTGGTTCACAAACTAACTAGCTTATCAATGAAATGAATCTGTGAGGCAAAGTTCAAATATGAAGAAACCCATCCGTTTTCTTAGAAATGGGTCACATACAGTTGCTATAAATAGCAAATAAGGAAAGTACTCTTATGCTATTCTTATGCAGCAGTCACTTATTTAAGAATATTCTCAAACTTATGTGAGTGGAAATAAAGAGATGATACTAAAAATGACAAAAACAACATTTTATTGCTTTATTTTTTTGGGTATTTTTTACTGTACGAAAAAAGCGTAATCCATATAGAAACATAATGATTACGCCAAAAATGCAATGGTTGGCACTTATGCATATCTTAATATGACCATATCATTATGGCCACAAGTTAACATGACTGTTGATGATGAAAACAATTTTGTTGTAAAAAAACCCAAGAAAAACAAGATGTCTCACATTTTCACAAACATGTGTTAAATAAAAAAGCATCACAAATACTGCATAATGTACTTACTTCCAAACTGTATATTTACTTACAGGTAACTGAGATATGTTGTTGCCCTCAACATTGAATTCATCCATCATGACACAATTTGCCAGAGAGGCTGGAACACTTGCTAATCTATTGTACCTGTGAATGAAAAATTAGTACCTATTTTATTACAATTCCAACTGACATACAGTAATATATTAATGGGAACATTAACCCTAGCAAGGTATAGCTGGATTAGACTAGTCAACTCTAAACTGATTTTGATCAGATTTTTTGAAGAGAGATGGTGATGTCACAGGCTGGATTTTATGACCGGGATGTATGGACAACCAATGCTTCAAATGCTGACTGACTCGCTTTTAATGGCACATAAACAGATGTGTTCTTTCAAATCTGTTCATAATTTGTCAACAGTTTTGACAAGTTGTTCAAAGAAAATGTTTATATTTGGACAAATTTCACTGAGTGCCAAACCAGAGTAAAGTGCCTTGCCCAGAGAAACACCAAGCAGCCAACCTGGGTAAGATTCAAATCAGCATGCCAACACAGCCAATGGAGGTGCTGACCTATGCTTCAATAATAATAAAGGAAAATAAGAAGGAAAACTACCAAACAACTGAAAAGGTCACTTCCTTGCTCTGGATAATTCATGACCATTAGTGATTTCCCATACTCAGAGCATAAATATCTAAAAGTTTAAAATTTTTGGCAATATCACATTACCTTCATCAGCAACCAATGTTGATCACGCAACCTATAATGGTCGCATGTTACAAGAAGAAGAAAATGGCAAGCTACCATTCTTGGACAAGTGTATACATGTAAATGATGATGGATCAACCAAAGTCACTGTGTATAGAAAACCAAACTACACTGACCAGTACTTTAACCTTTTTTCCAATCACCATCTGGAACACAAGAGGTTGGTAGTATGATCTTTAAAGTATCATGCTAACTCCCTAGTCACTGATGAGACAGATCGATTGGAGGAAATACTGCATGTGAAATCAGCACTTAGGGTAAATGGCTATCCAGAGTGGATTTTCAAACTTCCAGAAAAGTGGAAAAAAACACAAAACCAGAAGCAGCCTTAATAGAACCAACACTGGCATGCCACATATCCATGGTACATCTCAGGTCCTAGCCAGAGTGTTCAAACAACATGGGATCAACATATATCACAAACCAAACAACTCTTTAAGACAACAACTTAAACATGTGAAGGATAAAACTGAAAATTTGACAAAATGTGGTATGGTTTATTATATCAAATGTAATGATTGTGAAAAAGATTACATCAGGGAAAAGAGTGTTAGAAACCAGGATTAAAGAACACAACAGTAGAGAGTCATCGATCATACATGAATATTGTAGCAATATAGGACACTCCATCATCCCCAATCAAACCAAGGGGATCACATCAGAGGACAATATATGGAAAAGGAAAGTGAACGAAGCAATCAAAATGAGACAGCTGAGGCCAACACTGAACAGGGATGAGGGGCCTGAATTACCACCAATCTACACCAGTCTCCTTGTATCACATGACTATTATTGGTCATGTGATCAACATTAGTCGCTGATGATAGTAGTGTGATACTGCTGAAAATTTAGAACTCTTAAGATATTTATGCTCTGAGTATGGGAAATCACTAATGATTTTGAAAACTACCATGTTCTGTATAATGTTAGTGTTAGCACTCACCGGAGTCCAAGTCGAGTCAGGGACTTCAGGTTTCCAATGGAGTCAGGGATGTCTAGCAATTCATTGTGCTGTAAATCCAAGGAACTAAGCATCACACAGTGTCCAATCTCTGCAAAAACAAATACAGCATAAACATGGATACAATAGATTCATGGTTAGTACAAAATGAATTCAAAGATTGGATGGAGTGTAACATGTACGTAACATGTATATAACAGAAAATGGATAAAAGGAGGTAATTATGGGACAAACAAGAGGTTTGTTAAGACCCGTTCTATTGGATCAATGCGAAGAAATACTTGTATATTTGTACTAGAACTTAATGCACTTCTTTCAAAATAAATAAACTTATGTATGTTTAAGATTTGATGTTCAGTGTTCATTCCAAAAATGGAAAAAGTAGGACCCAATGGCTCCTTCATGGTTGAAATGTGACGTCATGTAGAAAAATACTGGTTGTAACTACCCTTACCTGTATCTTGTTTATTCAAGAAATATTTCAGTAGATTATGTTTCTCCTAGAATATTTACCCAATCAAATTAACATTAGGAGTATCAACCCTACTACCCATGAAATCCAGTCCTACACAAAGATGAATAATCTTCTTTCCAGTCTATATTATGTAGACAATGGGCATTAACCTTTTGCCCATTAACTTCCCTTACCACTGCCAGGTGGCACAATTTCTATACTGAGTGTAACATCATGAACAGGATGCTCACATTGCAGGGAGGATGGGTGGATATTAAAAAGTAATGTACTTGTCAAAGTATTCTAGGAGAAACAATGGACTGAAAAATCTACTTTTCCCTTGGAATATGTTCCCCAATCACATTAATGCTAATGGAATTGGTAATAGGTGGAGGGAACACTGACCATCCTACCAATACCTTAAGGTTTAATTCCCCATATAAAGGATAACCCACTCTTCTAACTTGCAAGCTGTACAACTGAGGTGACATGGGTTACATCTGGGAAGAAGAAATGAATCAAATCTTATTACCAAATCCTGTAATTGCTATGGAGGGTACCCATATGGATGTTGTGCTGATGTCAGCTGGGTCTGGTAGCCATCTGTGTGACAGAGACTGGGCCTACCAAACACAGATTGTGTTGCACTGGAGTTAAATCCCATAGGTAAGAACTACAGAAAGTCAACTGTATGTGCCAGCCAGCACCCTTGACAATGTCCATGATAGAAACATTATGGTCCAAGGAAAGGCTTGCAGAAATTGCTCCAATCTCATGAGCAGAGATTTTCATTGGCTGGCAGGTGTGAACAAGAAGTTGGTCCATGGCTGTTTGAGAAGATTCAGCCTAGCCAGGATCTTCCTGAGTAGATCTATCACTAGGCTGAAGAGATCACTGATCCAAGACTTGACCCAGTGGAGAGGATCAATCAGAATCATTTTCTACTTCTGCTGTCAATTTCAGTACAATTTTTGGGACCAAGACTATTGGGCGATGGGGGAGTGTGTAGGCAAAGGCCCATAACTGATAGAAATGGCGTTGACAGACTAAGTCTTGCTATCTGGCACTGGAGAGATGAAGGTGGGCAGTTTGTGAAAGGTTGATCATCAGACACCCCCATAACATGCAATCTAAGAAAAACCGATGGATGGATGGACCATTCTGTATGGAGGCTCTGGCCCTTCCTGGACAGAGAACTGGCTAAGACATTGATTTTGCCAGGAATATGTCTGATATAGCTGTCAATGTTGTGATGTTCACACAAACAACAGAACTCCCAGACCTGAATGCACATTTGGTTCATGTCCTTGCTCTGAACTGGAAAGCCTTGATGACAGCTTTTTTCTCCAAGAGACCAATCAATTTTGGCCACTAACAGTGTTGAAGCCTGCTAACTGATGGACTCCCCAACCACAGGAATTTGCATCTGTACACAAGGTCATGTCGTATTTGGTGCTGTTCCAGAGGTATTCCTATTGAGCCAGCTTTGGTTGTGCCATCTCTGACCCATCCACAATACTACCACCAAGACAGATTAGCAGGTTGTCTCTGTACATAGGATTGAGATCAAGGCTGGTTTGGGGAGTGTGCAGTGAATGATCCTGTATCCCTTCATCTCAGAGGCGCCAGGTGGTAGAGTGGTTCAAGGCGCTTGCCTTTACAGAACTGACATCCCACCTCTCTGTGGGTGTGGGTTTGAGTCTTGGGTTTGCCCAACATGGGTATGTGAAAAAGCCTGCCAGTAGCTTCCTGTGGATTGATGGTTCTTCTTGCGTTTTTACCTCCACCGGACATACTGATTGCCATGTATTTGGCCATCATGTCTTTCAGGATGGGTCAGGGAGGGTTTATAAGGCAATGGTGGCTGCACATTGAAGAGGAGAGCCATTTCTTCGGTTGCCTGCCTCCACGTCTTCTATCTTGCCACTGATCAGCAAAGGTGAACTGAAGGGAGTGGTCAGCAGGATCAGGGCATGGTGGGGCTTGACTGAGGTAGACTGTAAGCATGTCTAGTCACACAAGGCCAAGGTTGGTGGAAGCAGTCAAAGCATTTGCCATTGAATGGTGGGCCACCCTGCTGATCACCTTAGCTATCCTGGCCACTGACTCCATGCATACTCATTGTCAGATTTCTCCTCAAGCCTAAATATTGCCAGAGACACCAACTTCAACAGCGAAGATACAGCTACTGTATTGAGAAAGAACTTTGCAGTGGCATGAAAGATACCTTTATCCACCTAACAAAAATCTGGCAAAGTCAGGTTGACCACATTGTAGTTTTTGTCAAGTGCCAGGAGATCACTAGAAAAGGCATCAGAATGGGTCTTCTACCAGTGAGATGCATAGGACACTGGTAACTGGCTCTCAGAAAAAAAGTCTTTAGAATGGCTTTGGTCACTGATCTTGGCAGATATCCACCCAGCAATTTTCCTTGACTGCAGGAGAAGACAGAAGGAAGGGCTGACTTTCTCATCATCAAGACTAACTGAGGCCTCGGCCCTGAAGATTGGCATAGAAAAGAGAGAGGTGGTTATATTTCCTCTATTGCAGATTTACAGCTATATTCAGTTCTATCTATGGTGGGATCTGAGTATGAAGCATTGTCAGGTTTATGCTCATGCTCTGTACTTGGGTCATCCTTATCAGGATCAATGTCCAGATAATACATACCAGGAGGCATAGACAAAGATGTCATCAAATTGGTATGGACAGCTGGTCAAAATCAAAGTCGGTCAGTACAGACATCTGGCATATGGGTGGCAATAAAGATGACTGTACAGATGGTGTATTTGTAATGTTAGAAAAACGGATTTATCACTAAGATCCCACATAATGTTAAAATTCCATGACTCTACTGGATGAGGCACAGGACGACATGCAACAGAAGCCATACGGTCACTTAATGGTGTGGATCTACAACTGGACAGCTAGACAGTACAGTCTGCAGCTGATAACA
The DNA here is from genome assembly GCA_016617855.1 of Megalonaias nervosa. Lineage (NCBI taxonomy): Eukaryota > Metazoa > Mollusca > Bivalvia > Unionida > Unionidae > Megalonaias > Megalonaias nervosa. Next base: position 28,536 of record JAECUM010014372.1, read on the forward strand.
TCAAACTGAAGAGTGGAAAAATGACACAGCTCATGAGAGTTGAGGAGAAATTATTGACTGACACAAATCATGACAAAACGGGGGAAAAAACGGCCCCAACTGTGTCATCGCTTGCTGCACCAAGCAATGCACCTGCAACTCCAGACAGGACATAGATGGCTAAGGAGAAGTTACAATTTTCTCCATTTCCCCAGATGATGACAAAACTGGGGGGAAAAAAAATGGTCCCAACTGTGTCACTGCTTGCTACACCAAGCAATGCACCTAGAACTCCAAGCATGACACTGATGGCAAAGGAGAAGTCACAATTTTCTCTATTTCCCCAGATGAGGGTGGGGAAGGGGAGCATTGTTGTCTCACGCTGTACTGGCTAAAGACTGCACATTAGAATAAATACTCAGATGAATATTTTGGCAATCAACAGTGCCAATATAGTAATGAATTTGGTAATCACTAGTGCCAATCTAGTAATGAATTTGGCAATCACTAGTGCCAATAAAGATTTTGGCAATCACTAGTGACAATACAGCAATGAATTTGGCAATCACTAGTGCCAATATAGCAAAGATTTTGGCAATCACTAGTGCCAATACAGCAATGAATTTGGCAATCACTAGTGCTGATATAGTAATGATTTTGGCAGTCACTACTGCCAATATAGTTGAGATTTTGGCAATCACTAGTGTTGATATAGTAAAGATTTTGGCAGTCACTAGTGCCAATATAGTCAAGATTTTGGCAATCACCAGTGCCAATATAGTAATGAATTTGGCAAACGAACAGAGAGCAAACATTATACCCCTTCTGCAAATACGGTAAAAAGAACATTTAAAAAAAAAATGATGTTTCTCCACAGTAACAGGTAACAGTTTCTTCCCTTTGTCTACATGGTATACAGATAGAAAAGACAAATCTTTCTTCTTTCCCAGAAGGTTGGATATGAGAGGTGGCAAGCTTATATTTCTCATGTTAATGTGATCATGAAATGTATCCAATGGAGAAAAACCAGGCTTCATGATGTTAGGGGAAAAGGTACAAGTCAAATGGACCATAAATTTACTCAAATTTGCACAAAAAAGGTGAAAACAGAACTTGATCTAAACTTAATATTACAAAGCTCCATCAACCGAGATCTTCAAACTTAGTGGGCAGAAACAAATTTCATATTTAACATGATTTCATTTCACCAAGACTTTCGAAAGATATTAAGCAAAAACAAAATTTTCAGTAAGTTATGAATGGATCTGGGCATGTCCCCTCCAAAGAATATGGATGTGGCATAAAAATTACCACAACAAATATACAGGAAGTAAAACTTTCATTCATCAGGCAAAAGCCAGATGTCTTCTACATACCTTCTGGCAGGTGTTCCAGATGATTGTGAGATATATCAAATGTTCCCAAATTGACTAAACTGCCAACGCCTTTTGGTAGTTCTTTTATCTTGTTTTCCCGTAGACTCAGCATTGTTAGATTCTGACAACAAAAAAAAAAACAATATAATAAAGGAAAACAACTTGCTTCTGACAAACTTACTAAATGTAAAATGTGTAGAAAATTTTTATATTTTATATATGTTTTTGTTTGCTTTTTAGCACTTAAACATTTTTGATTGTTGTTAGAAAGTTTGGATTTCATTTGGAGATAATTTCCTTACACTGGAAAAAGTGCACGTCTTAGCAGCAACCTGTAGTGTCCTGACATAATTCTGAGTTTATATACTGGAAACAGACCAGATGCAACTTCGTGACAGCAAAACTATTCATCATAGTGACTTTTACAAGCCAGACTATCAATGTGAAGGCTTGTGGCATACATTGCCATACACTTTGAACATTCATTAAGGCACTTATGAAAACAGGAGGTTCTCCATTAATTAGGATAAATTCACTTAAGACTGCAAAACCATAATGTGCATGTACTCTTTCTGAACTTCATATTCCCCATTGTCTTTCCCACTGTTTATGGATGAAAAGCAACCACAAAAGAATGAGCATGTAAAGCCAATGCAAATGTTCCCTTTTTATGAGTTTCTATTTTAGTTATACTTCATTGTTGCTGCAGTGTACTACAAATTGCAAATTCTTATGGCAGCCTGGCAGAAAACCAGGAATATGTGGTCTAAGTGGTTTTGACATTTCTCATCTGTTCATCTTAAATAACTTGTGAGTTGAAAATTTCATAAAGCATTAACTTTTATACCATGTTGATTTTACCTATTTTATTACAGTCTGATAAAAATTCTTTTCAAAGAGCTTAATTAATTTTGAAGATCTCACACATAAATTAACCCATCTAAGCTCCTGATGATTAAGCTTATTGGCCAAATTTGATCAAAATATTATGTCTAATATTATTATAGTTTCCTTTGATGCCACAAGCTCAAGCACTCAGATGCACGATAACCAAAATATGCACAGATTACATTGTACTTACTAAAGAACCTGTCTAAAACCATGTTGAAAATATATAGGACTATTTTTTTTTATTACCAAGTTTCAACAAAATCTGGTCTCCAGTGTGGTAACAATCTGAGGCAATCATATTCAAGATTACCTCCTAAATATGCACAAATTCTGCTCCCAGTCCAACACACCAAGCATCTTCATGATATAAACCTATGTACCACATTTGAACCAAATCTTATCCAAATATACATTTTCTTGAGTGGCAACAAGCTCAACCAATTCACCTGACATTATTTACCTCTCTTTTTCACATGCACTGCAAATATTATCTTGTATTCACCAATGGTGGGCATAAAAATTATCCCTCTCATATAGACAGTTCCTTGAAAGTAGACTACAACTGTGCTTAAAATGCCCTCAAAGGCAATGAGCACACTGCCTGGACTAATGATTAAGGGACACATGAGGACATTGCTCATTATTCAACTTGTCCAACATTTTGATGAAATAAGTCCATAGTCCAAATCTGATCAAAAACATATAAGAAACATGGTTTCTTGGATGGCAACAAGTTCAACCAGTCAGACGCAAGACTACTTACTAATATGTACGATCTTGCTCATTTTCCAATGTTTCTTCTGACAATACAAGCTCATATTCCAAGTTTTAATGAATAAAATCATATTTGGTATTTGGCCTCTTGAGGAGTAACAAATGCGGCTGATCAGATGCAAGATTACCTCATTAATATGCATGGATTTGCTCATTATCCAAGTTTATAGAGTTCTATATGAAACAAGTCCATATTCTATGTCTGAGCAAAATCAAATCTGAAATATGAACTGCAGAGTAGAACAAGCTCAGTCAATCCAATGCCAGATCACTTTAATGTGTTGTTGTTGTTGTTGCTGTTGTAGGGCTTAACGCCATTTTTCAGCACAAGATAGGCTATACATGGCAGCCAGTATAATTGGTGGAGGAAGTACCCTGGAAAACCCCGGGAAGAACCACCGACCCATGAGAAGCTACTGGCAGGCTTTCTCACGTACCCACATTAGCTGAGCCTGAGACTCGAACTCACGCAGACAGAGGTGAGATGGCAGTGATCCGTAACGGTGAGCGCTTTAGACCACTCGGCCACTCGGGGCCCCTCTTTAATGTGTTGAGTGTGTGATTTGGATTTTTAATGTAGCTTGAACAATTTTTCAGTCATATCGCTAGATGTCTGCAGTGTGGCAATTTACAGTGGTGTCTAGCACTGGGGCATCATGCTGCAGACATGTAGCATCATGTTCCACTCAGTCAAATTATCCTGACACCAGGCTGACCAGTCCTAACACTAACCTCTTAATGCTGAGCGCCAATCAAGGCAGCTGTTAGTACAATTTTTACAAGTCTTTGGTATGGCTTGGCTGGGGTTCAAACCTGCAACCTACTGCATTCATGGCGGATGCTCTAACCACTAGGCCACCAGAGCAGTCAGAGTCAATGTGTTGATATCACTCATTACTGAAATCATCAAAGATATGGATGATATGAGTTCACACTCTCAAAATCTGTTCAGAAATATAGCATCCAGAGTGCTAAACAAACAACTGTTGCAATTGTTGATGGACAGATAATAATGGACAATATAAAATGGAAGCAAAACCATACCATGAACTCACTTGGCCTTATGGCCAGATGCATTCAAGAAAATCTGGTAGCCTAACTTAATGTCAGTAGACCAGAGAAGGCTCTGTATTCTTCAACTGTTGGATCTTTGCTAGTAAACAAATTTCATATTTCTGTCACTCAGTTATAACAGTAACCTATTTTCAAGGTTGCCATATTTTGCAACTGCAAAATCATAAAACAAAGTTTAAGGAATATCTCTATTGTTTGTATCTCAAATGATTAATAAAAACAAATATTTTAAAGCAAGCACTTTAATCCTTGTATGTTCTGACCATTCTTCAATCACTCCTCCATATTATCCAACCACTCTGCGCCATTCTGACAGGGGAGATAAGTAACATCAACCAAAACATTTACTCCAGCATGAACCTTACACAGTGTCTAAGGAATATAGTCTGGGTTCAAACACGTTATGACATAACTCTGCACTGTAACTAACTTTACTAAAAAAGTTTAAACAAGATCTTAATGTTAATGTCACCTCCACTGTCGCCACCAACAAGTGATTCTGTACCTATGTCAAACCATTTGTAAATACTTAAGATACAATAATTATGTAGACTTCATCTGAATTTTTACACTTTATACAAACAGGTTATGTGCATATCAAACACTGGAACAAACTATAGTCTAAATGCTGTAATAAACACTTACACTTAAATTCCTAATTGCATCATCCACAGTCCTTATCCTGTTAAACCTTAGGAAAAGAGTAGTGAGTGATTTCAGCTGATACACAACTTCTGGAATCTGGAATATATAAATAATTTAAATGACCTTGCAATGAAATTTTCCTCTACATCAAATCATAATGACACTATGCCCTATGAAAATAGTACAGTCTTGTAAAAACTCCTCATCTACGATTCTTTACCCAAACCAAGTTTTCTTCCCAGGGCCATTTACTTTTACTGTCCCAATACAAACATGTCAGCCTACTATACTTTTAAACTCGGTGATGTACTATGCACCAGTGCTGATATGCCTTTGTGTTTCCAACTATCCATTAAAAGATTATTCTGTCAAGTAAACCCTCTTTAATTCCAAGCCCTATACTTGAACATTACACCTTTTCTTACAGCCTGTTGGATATGTAATTAAGATACTATGGAATAATTACCAAGCCACTCAGATGTTATCTTTTAAATATTTTGTTTCGAATACCAGCTCAATAAGGGTATAAAATCCTTAGTAAAAACCCAAATGTGCTCATTCAATAAAATGAAAACTCTACCTTGAAAACAAACAGTAACACTATCCACTGCCCTGCAATCCCCATGTCCAAAACTGCTGAGTTTGCAGAGTAAGATTCACAAGTGGGATTCCCTCATAAAGAAATAGGAAGTGTCTCAAATATGAAAGCAATGGGAAGGTTCCAAATTGGATATAAGATTTTCTATTTTTGATGGAAATCACTGTATCAGATGGTAAGTATCTGTTACATTTTGTATTAGATCTACTTAGCAACGAGTATGGGGTGAGGATGGAGTTGCATGCAATTTCCTACGTCACTATTATAAACTCATATTGCCAAAATAAATCACATAGCCTGATGCCCAAGGTCCACCTAATTATTCATACACTGGGTCCCTCCCATATTCTAAGCAAGTTACCTGTCAGGCTCGTCAAAACAAGTGTTCCATAATCTACCTGGCAAAAACTTTCAAAGAGGTAATGAAATGCGGGATTTTCATTTTGAAGTTCTTGAAAAACTCTGGTACAACTCTAGTACATTATTAACATTTTGTAACCTTCTTGGCTCCATTTATAAGATTCTTACTCTTTTGAAGATCATCTGCTTACTTACATATAGAAGGACATAAACTTTTTTACAAAATGAAACATGACATACAAATGGAAAACAATACTATTTTTCTCCATAATTCATTGTTTACCTATAATTAGTGCTCACTTGTCATTTATAAATAATGATGAGTGGTCCCTTGCTCAAACTTCCAAGGTAATGCATCAATAGTTAAATATATTAAGCAGTACCTGTGCAACTATTTTAACAACTAAGCTATGTTTGGAGATCAGCAACTTATCTGTCCTTTCAACTTAAAGGAAAAGAAAATGACATATTTTAATCCACTTAGTTCACTGTGTCGTTAGCTATAGAGCATATTGATACATATGGAGTGTTGTTTTCTGCCTGTGCAACTTACCCACTGTTATGACACTAACCAAGTAATTAAACTTAATTGTTACTAATTAAAATTTTAACAAAATTGCTTTTATTTCATTTCCAATATCAACTTCAAATAAGCTGTGGAGATTTATGTAGCCCCAACCCCACCCATAATAGGACAGTTGTCAGTGCCTATAACTGCTTACCATGTAATACTGAGAATCACAATATATACACAAATATGACACTGAGAACCGTGATATGTACAGAATTGTGATATAATGAGAATCCCATGATATACTAAACTGCAATATAGTGGGCACTGACAAAATGCTAAATAATGGTGTTCTGAAAGAAAATGAAGATATAAAACTAAGCTTCACCTTTATTTTTTTTCTACCGACTTATTATCAGGGTTCCTGCCACAAATTTAGAAAAAGATTTAAGACCTTTTCTAGACCTTTTCCAGACCCAAAAATAAAAATTTCAAGGCCTAATAAGGTGACAAGTTTATTGACCTGCATAGCCAACATGATGCGTTTGTCTTAAGTTTGGAAGGCCCTATCCAGGCTTTAAAGTCATTAGCTTCTTCCTACAAGGGTTATAAATACAATGTCCAAACATTCTTTAAATATCAGGTCCACACAGACACACAAAAATATCGGTCCAAGAATGGCAAATCAAATAAAATCCAACGAAATTAAAATGAATACTCACTAGCACAACACAAAACTTAATTAATGAAATAACCCATGAAACACAGTTAAAACAGATCAGGAGAGCTGAAGTTCAATGACTTTTCAATGACCAGTTTTCAGTTTTCAGTGACTACTCACAGTAACAAGTGTTTTGCTTCAGTTAATAATTTAAATACAAGAAACAAATACAAAACCAACACTAAATGTAATATGAACAGGAAATGATATTTTTTAAAATAGTCATTGTAACCCCAGATGTTAACCATTGCCCTTAGCTTCTATACTTTCTTCTCCAGCTGCAACTCCAGTGCTTTCACTTCGGAGATGCTGCCAGGATTTTATCAAATGTGGGGGTGGGGGTTGGTTTACCCACTTGTTACAAAAATGGGGGGGGGGAGTAGAACAAAAAGGAGGGAAAGGAGGAAATGGCCATTGTTCACTATATACCTAACACTACAATATCCATCTATCTTTCTTCCAGCTATACTCTCTTAGAGTCCTAATGAAATCAAAATCTTTAAAAAATGTTACCTCTAGTTGTATATACATTAATCTGTTGATTTTTCTGAGCTTAATCTGTTCCTCACCAGCGTATGAATGTTGTTCTGTGCTGACACGCCCCTGCTGATGGGGCATATACACAGGGCTGTAGAGAGTGATCATGGGCTCTGGGGTAAGAAACACCTGGGCTTCCCCTAGTTCTTGTTCAAACAAAATTTCTTTTTTATAAAATCAAAAAGTGTTGTTTGGCCCGGGGCCCTGGGGATACATCCCCGGTTGCCCCCACTCTTGTCGGCCCTGCATATACACAGCTAGTTAGCCAGCTGAACAGGTTTGGAAACTGTTCCTGATGTTTATTATGTACATTTTGTCACTGCTCATGGGTAATGTCTTTTCATTACTTCCGCTCCAAAATAAGATTTTTCACTAACATAAGCTCTGCTTACGTTTCACTTTTTTAAATCACTTGTTCTGATATTATAGTGATAATGGTATTTTGATCAAATAAATATATTTACTTTATAATTTTAGTTTTAGATTATTTATTAAATTGATCTGAAGCCTTAAAAGGCTATATGTAGCTATGCTCAAGGTATTTTGAACAATGTATTTTTAAGGAGAACTGTTAACTTTTTTTGGATTTACTCTTATTATTACATATTTATGTTTTTGTTTTCTTTTTCCACTCATAAACCTTAAGATGTCATGACAAAAGCTGATTAAAAATTGAAATCACAATTTTCCAGACTTTGGAAATTGCAAACATGTTAAAAATTTAAATTCTTTATAGTCCACTAAATTAAATAAATTTGTGATATCCCTGCATTTATTCAAGTGAATTCAGAAGACACTGAAAACATATATCCCCATGTTATTCCTATCTAGGATAATTTGGCAGTAAATAGTCCCCGATTGTACATTAGAATTCACCTTGCACTGATTTACTCTGAAAAAAAAAATAATCCATGTGAATCAAAGAATATAAATCCGTGTTACTATTCATTGCACTCATTCTTCTATCTGTAAACTGAGTAGTAAATAACATATCCAGGCAATACACTGAAACACTCCTCAAGAATAAGATGGAGTTAATCCATGTTTATAAGTCCAGAGATTTCTGCTAACAATCGCCAAATGAATAGTCCAGAAGTTTACACCTTTTATGCTGGTGATCAGACCTATTAAAATTACATATCAAGTGTTTGAAAAGTTATAAATCTGTTATATGGTGTGCTGATTTTGGTCAAAAAGTTGACATACATTTGCGGTATAATACATTTTCGAGCTTTCAAAATGATGTCAGTTCCGGTTCTGATTAGATGCATGACCCACTCAGTACAAAGCTCAATTTCAGTAAAGCTGCATTAGCTAAAATTCTCACTTTTAACACTTTTCTAGCTCCAATAATTTGATATAATTCATAGCTATAAAATAAATTGCCATCACTATCATCAGCCAGTAGGCCTATTTGCCAAACTGAACCATCCATATGAACGGCGCTAGGATTTGGCCTTTAGGATTGTCCAGGTAGCCTGTATTTTAAATGTGCATTTATAAAACTTCCTCAATGCATGGTTTGAACTACGACAGAATGTCTTGTCCAGGACCCAATGTGACAAACTCAGTGTAGGAAAAGACTGTTAATGACATCATGTGAAAGGGAACAACAAAAATTTAAGATTTTTTCCAGACTTTTTTGTCATTTTTAATTTTTCCAGACCTTTTCAAGGCTTGAAAAAGAAATTTTCAAATTTAAGACTTTTTCCAGAATTCCTGACCCGCGTGGTAACACTGTATTATACACTGATATGGTTTTGGTCATGGAATCTTTAGTGGTACTGCATTATATCCAGAATCGCGTTAAAATTGTGTGCATTGCAATGAGAGCCTGCTGAATACTGTACTCCCAGGAAAGAGATGTGTTACACTAGTTATTCTGTCATTACTTAAAACACATCACTGTCCTGACCCTTTAAGAACTTGCCCTTGGTAACTCAATTAGGAATCAGGTAGTTTTGTATCTTTTCTTACATACATTAGTAATTTTTTGTTCCAGTTTGTTCAGACTGTGAAAAGTGCCTTTAAACTCTCAACAGGCTCAAGAGTGCATTGAAAAAAAGGCTGTCAGATGATGCTCAGTTGTCTTGTAACAATCAGCAGGACTTTGCCTTAAGGGCTTTGACTTTAATGATACAGTCAAGAGATATGGAGTGGTGAACAAAAGAAAGATGTCTATTATTTAAATTCAAAGACTGTCAAGTTCAAGAGGAGTAGCGATAAGATTTTCAAGTAGTCTTTTAGTGAAAACTCCATGCTGATATATGCATCCACTGAGGAAGAGTAGTGATAAGTGTTACGAATATGTAATTAAATTGCTTGTGTGTTAGTTTTAAATTCTATTTTTATTTTATTTTTGTTTCATAACATTTTATTATAATGATAATTTTCACGGGATTTGACTATTTTCGAAAAATCACTTCTCTGTTTTGACCTGATTTGAACGTAAAAGGTATTCCATTATCAGTATTTTTAGCTCACCTTGGTTGAGTCATTTTGTAAACACAAAGCGAAAATGATTGCTCATTACCAAGGTCATGTTCAACCCACGTGTTAGTCTGTTGTAAAGTTTCATTTTAAAATTCGTTTCCAGCATGGGTATCTGATTCTTAGATAGGGCTATTCTTGCTTACGTGATAATTGACATATTTTTTACTGCTCTGTTCGGACAAAGTGATCATGTGACCCATCATGAGTGTCAAAATGGCATTTTAGTTGGGTTTAATTCTCAATCTCAGTGTTTTCTGGTTCAGTCGTATTTTAAACCTTGAGGGCTCAAGAGGTTTTTATTGTTGTTGCCAATTTGTTCTGAAGTGTGTCTGTTTTTGGGGATTTAATAATTTAAATTCTCTAGAAAACAACACAAGTGCTTTTCTTTATAAAAATTCTGGGACAAAGATGTTTAGTGGAAATTTATTCTGGAATTCTAAACAGAACATTATAAATTGTGTTTCAACGAGGAACTGTTGCCATCAGTACAACGACCTCATCTGATGTCATCGCTTTCCATACTGGAACTTCATCGAGATTCGAACCTGGATTCAATTAGAACTGTTTAGTGATAGGACTTACATTTTTCAATTCTAGGATTAATTTTTGGATTATATACACAAACCCTAAGTCCAATTTCCTATTTCTACATTGCTTTCTAGGGAAATAAATTATTTTGTTAAAACTTACAAAGCTTGTTGACTTCACTCTTTTCTTTTGTTACATTTGTACGAGCCTACACGTAACATAAGCTTTTCAAAAAGCTGCTGTGTGTTGGCCATATTAATTAATTGAATGGCACCATTTTCATTTAGGATCAACAAGACTTTGGGATGAATGCCATTATAAGTTTAGTAGTAATCCACCCCTGCCCTCAAAATCTGATGGTACACACAACATTTTTGTGGGACAAAGGAAAATAATGGTACATAATGTACTAACAGTGATCAGGGGTCAAGCTAGACTTGAATTTTAAGGAGACGTGGCTTCTCCTTTTGGACAGAACAGGGAGAAGTGAGAGCTGAACAGGTAGAAGTCGTGCCTGAACAGGGAGAAGTGGAAGCAAAGCAAAGACATGCAGTTTGTGTGTGTGTGTTGTGTGTTGTTTTCATTCTCTTATTTGAATCATGCCATCTATTTCCCAGTATGCATATTTGCATTTGACACTGGTTGTAAGCTATACTTTATTTTCATGTACACAAATTCTGAGTATAATATATATATATATATATATATATATATATATATATATATATATATATATATATAGGGATTATAAACACATTTGGTGCATGTTTAAAAACTATCATATTCATATTCAGTGTATTTTGGCAATATGACTTAAAAGGAGAACAACAGAAGCTATATGCGTTGTAATGAATTTTAACAGTAACTATATTACAGTACTGTGATTGCAAGTTAATACAAATGCTTAATCAACCACCCTTAATCAGGATTTTAAAATTTTTTTCTTTCTGAAAGTTCATTATAAAATGGCATTTGAAAAGATTTCTAAACTTGTTTGAAACAACCCCTGCACCATGTACATGAGAGGAAATGCACAAGTCTTTCAGATTATACTGTTCGTCCTAATTTCTTTGTTGCCGATAAACCTTTACCAGAACTTTTCGTAGACAACACACACTGAAGAATTAAAGTCAGTATATGAATGAACTAAACCCTTTTTTTTCAACCGAATCAACACAGCCTACATGCAAATGCATAGCTGCCAACCTTCCAGGCTTGCAATTACTGAAAATAGGGATAAAAATTAGTGAATTTTGATATGAATTCGTGAAGCGATCTTCGAGTCCGGGAATATTTGTTGGAACAAATGTTTAGCATGGGATCCAGCTGATAAAGGTAGATTGTGTTCAACAAGAAAACTCACAATGTTTCAGTGTTGGTAGCTTGCAGGTCTTTCGTCGATGGCTTAACATATTCCAGAGCTGAAATCTGCTGGAGTTCTTAATTTTCCCAACCTCTATGTGCTTTTCGCTACCAATGTGCTTTCTCACACCATCTCTACTACCATGACTAACGCAAAAATCTGTGGCACACTGTATGTAAAAAGCATGATGTATATCGGTGTTTGATGGCTGAATGCACGGCCAATTTTTTGGTATATTCCAAACTAAACTTTTTGTGCAATACATTTCTTTTTCCTTGGTGGTGAAAGACATCTTCAACATCGATGCCAAACGGTAATTCAAATCAGTGTTGGCGGCACATGTGCAAACTTCAGTTAGGCCCCAGTTTCTCTCAAAAGCATTTGTAAAACTACTCTTATACATATAGATTAAAATACGCTAAAATGCTTGCTACCGGGCCAACTGTATCAATCAGCTATAGTTCTACTAATATCGCAGCCAGCAATTCACGGCCGTTTCGGCAACTGCTGATATCACGACAAGCACTTAACAGGAAATCGGTTGTTTTATTAAAGATTTAAAATAATTGAGAATTAGGTAATTAGTGATTTTTTGCATGCGGCGTGAATTCGTGAATCGCTGAAAAAGTCATGAAATTCACACCAAAATCGTGAGGGTTGGCAGCTATGCAAGCGCATCTATTTTCAGAAAGTAGGGTTTTCTTGATGTAATCACTCACTTCATAGCCTCATTATAACAGTCCATTGATAGGATTGCAAATTTAAGATTTTATTATTTGTCTACATACTTGGTGTAACATATGGCATTGGTTAAATAGTATTTGCTTTGCTGTTTTTTTTTCTTCTTATTTTCACAAAAATTAGTAAATTCAGAATACTACCTTGACCTTACAGCATCTCTCGTCGAATTCCAGAACATAGTGTTGTCCCATATATTTATGACCTACATATATTGCATTTTAAAGCTAAATCTTTAATAACATAATATTTAGTCTCTGCTTTCTTATAAATTGTATATTTTCCTGAATATATTTGCCGAACGGTTTACGAAAAGAGACAATCTGATAAAACGGTACTTCCCAGAACAGCGATGTCTGCCATTATGGTTCCAAACTGATTTTATCAAGAAAATAATGAACATGCCACAATTAAAATATTCATGTTACTGATTATATTCTTAAAACTCAAATTGCTATTTACATATATTTAAGTTCAGAAACTGAAGTTTGTATGTTTTTATCATCAAAGGGTAACTTGCGGAAATTGGGCAGTAATAGTTGCTAAATGGTCAATTGGCTATCAAAACACATGCCTGTGAATGTGCAAGAGTTTGTTGGCATAACTGGTATCAACACCAACTATTTGATGGCCTGAAGCCTACATTTTGGCTTGAGCTATATATAACACCAGAACTAACCTGGCAAAGGTGAGGGAGCATCTCAAAATGGATGGTGATTCAATGTTCCTCTAAAAAAAAAACACATCGCGAAGTTGTTTTCACTTTCCTAACAGAAGAAGGCAAAGTTTACACTTTTTAGGTGACTTAGTCGCCCACTTCGCCTGGGTAGCATGATCCCTGAGTGATATAAAAATGGGATAATCTTATTTGCTTTGACGTTTTGCCACTTTAACATTGTTGTCTGCAGTGTAATACCATATTTTTCTTGGAAACTTACATTACTGCAATAAAAGTTGAATCATGTGTTCAAATCACTCATGAAAACATGAATACGTTTGAAACTCTGGTCAACCTGAAATAACATGCCCCTGGAATTGTCTGTTCTGGTTCATACTCTCGTTTTCTTAAGTGTAAACTCATTTTCTGCCTGAATTTATTACAATACCTACCTATGATTTCTGAATTACTTTTCTTTCCAAACTAACAATTACCCAAATTAATTAAATGATTTCATTGTCAGCTACAATGATAAAATAGATATTCATTGCAGCAGGAGGGGACACAGGACAAAAGATTGTGGGAAAACTGCAAGCCCATGCTCAATGTGCAACATTATTGATGACTAAAAACAAGACAATAATAATGTCAAGGGTAATTCCCTAAAACCTGATCTTAACTTGCAACGTAAAAGGAGACAAGTTTATCATACAACACCTCAACTTTGTTCAGGCACATTAATAGCAGCATATGCCACACTTTCATTAAACAATTAAGAACAAGAAATCTGTGCATTTATGCAGTTAACATAATTCTAACTTTGTATTTGTCAGATATACAAAACTGTTGAAGTCACTGATTAATAATACATGCTACATTCTTTTATGCTAACCCATGAATTACTGGATTTTCAAAGCTAAATAATTTCTGATAATTCAGTAGAGTGTAATACCAGGAATATTATCTTATATAAAAGAATATTATCTCACTGCCCTGTCAAGAGACATACTTTTTGATGCACGCATGGCCTAGTGGTAAGTATGGCTGCCATGCATGCAGATGAACCAAGTTCAGATCACACAAATTGCATATATTTTTTCTTAAATTTTTTAATGTGCTACACACAAAATACAACAGAATATGAATGGCAAACCAATGACATTATCACGTGGGATTGTTAGAAATTTGCTATTTCAATCTTATACATATCTCTAGCCAATATATTTGACAACAAAATAAAAAAAGATACATTTTGCTTGCTCTGAGTGAACAACAGGTATATTTTGTCTTGTGGGTGAAAAACATTTTACTTATTGCCTTGCGAACGTACTAAATTTTTCCACCCACGTGAAATATATCCATTATTCACTTGTTTGGAGCAAATATCCCCTCTTTATTCAAATGATTCCTAAAACCCTTTAAATATCTAACGAACATGTATTAAAAATTCTCAACTTACCTCATTAAGTCTGTTATGTCGCAAGTCAAGAACTTTCAATTTCTCCAGATTAACCAGAGAGTCAGGAAGAGTGGTCAGTGAATTCTCACTAAGAGCCAAAGTTTCCAAGTTTGTCAAATATCCAACTTCTGGTGGGAGACTTCCAATTTTATTTCCATACAGATAAAACTCTCTCAAAAGGGTAAGCTGATAAAAAAAAAAAAAAAAAGAGTCCAGTAAAGGGCATTATATATTTCCAACCTATTTTTAATACTCCTTTATGTAGACAATATTAGAGGATGGATGACTGGGGATTATTGACCAAAGGGTCTCAATGACCTAGGTCAAATTATGTGGTCTTGAACTAAACTTCTTGTGCAAAAACCGAAGTTTTCTTCTTCAACTAACCATGATTATGACCCTTTATCCTTTAACCCAGGAATCTACAAGTTCTTTTTATTACTCCTAAGTGTAAGCCATCCACAAAACTAATATCAAGAGACATACTCTAGAACAAATGTTATTTCTGCGAAACCCCTTTTGTTTGAGCCATAGTGTCGACCTTTGACCTTTTCACCTCCAAATCAATAGGCATCTTCTGTACTTAAGTTTAAGACTGCAACAAACTTTGGTAAAGGCATGTGGTCTAAAGTAATTACAAGAATCAGTTTTCTTTTTTCTGCTAGTAACCTTTACCTTTTGACCCCCAAATTAACAAGCTTCTTCCTTAATCAATGTGCAAGTCATCCACACACTTTAGGGAAGGGATACTGTCCAGAACTGAACGTTTTGTGCAGAAACCGCCGTTTCTTCCATCCATAACATGCATAACCTTTCAAAACATTCTGACCCCCAAATAATAAAACATCTGGACAAACGACTAGTTCTACTTAATAAGTACTGCAAATCATATATTTCAAGAACACTGGTATCTTTTTTTTTACATAATATTATCACCAACTTTGGTTTCTGCACAAAATATGAAAAAAATGTATGCTTAAAATATAGCAATTCACAGTACTGATGCAATGGTAATTATAAATATAATTACTGAATAATAATAATAAACATAATATAGAACAAAAATTTTAAGTTAAGCCTGTAACTTTGGGAAGTTCAAACTTGTAAATCCAAATTTTGAATGGAGGAAGACAAGTACATAAGCAAAATTTAAATTCTGCACCATGGCTCTCAAGTGATTCAAAAAATCTTATTGAAAACCAAGCTTCCTTTGAACATGATCAATATTTATGACAACTTTTGAAAGATACATGTACAAGTACA
Organism: Megalonaias nervosa; assembly: GCA_016617855.1. Lineage (NCBI taxonomy): Eukaryota > Metazoa > Mollusca > Bivalvia > Unionida > Unionidae > Megalonaias > Megalonaias nervosa. The sequence goes on from JAECUM010014372.1 coordinate 44,504, forward strand.
GCCATTTCATGGCCACTTTACCTAGATCCTGGGTTCTCAAAAGATATAAAAACTGAAGAGCCATTTGACTTTGACCACTGACCCCCATATCACACAAGTCAACATGAAAATGTTGAGTCATTTGTTGTTTTTTTTATAGTCATGAGCTCTTAGCTGGGACTGTTCATTTAAGATTTCTTGTCTCATTTTTAATAAAGGGAAACACTTGAAAAGTTAGAGACTCACAGACGGTGAGACTGACATGGTCAGGACTGATTTTTGTACAAGTGTTTCTCTTTCTAAAAATTATGTCTGAATATTTGGTATATAAAACTGAAAAAGGATTATTTTATACTTATATTTTTAATTTCAACATTTTCTATTTTTAACTCTTCAAATTATTTTAAATGCAAAAATATATCCATATAACTACGAAAGTTATTTATTAATCAAATTGTCAACAAAACATGTCAGGTAATTATTTCCTTCGATTTTTGCTCTTTACATACTTGGCAACAACTCTTTCTGCATCCTAGTTTTTGAATGATAGACCTGATAGAAAATCCTGATTAGTTTTGCTAACTTCACATGGTCAAGTCTAGACTTCGTCTCTGTCTTCAAACGTTTCTGGCTAGAGAAGTCATGCTCACAAGTCACACCTGAGTTTTTAAAGCTGTACAGAGTAAGTAAAGTAATCACCAATAAAAAAACAATTAAAGCAGCCCACTTATCTTTGACAACTGGCCATCGCAAGCTGCCACATTTTCCACAGTTAACTATAACCTGATGTGCAATGAAACAAACGTGTAACCAGAAGTTAATCCAATCAAGTCATAACTGATTCTGAATTTTTAAATGTTTCACTGAATTAAGCCAATTAAATGTGACTGCCAATTAAACACAATTAAAGTTCATCCACTTTAACAACTGGCGTTGAGAGTCACAATGTTTTCCACAGTTTTGTCTGATTAAATTTGATGGCAATCAAACAAAAGTTGATATTGCAAAAAAAGTTAATCCATTCAAGTCATAATTGTCTCCATCTTCCTCTATCATAACCATCAAAGACAACTCAAAAACAATCTAACATTGATTCAATTATGTACACACCAGTGACCTGTTAGCTCCAACCATTTCATACTAATTTTACAAAGGTGCAATCACTAGTTGATAAGGGGTAAACAGAAGTCTAAAATATGTTGATAACTGTAACTTAGAGAAATTTTGTTATGACAGCATGTGTCCAGTAAGAAACTAAGCCAGAGCTGAATCAAGAGTAATTAAGAGTGAATCTCCAGCCTAACTCTGCTTGCGTCATAAAAGTGCACAGTTCACAGGCTGGAATTTCCACACATCAGAAATGGGTCACATTTAAATTCCATTTAAGACTAATAACCACTATGGCTAAAAACCATGTTTACAATTATTTCAGATTTATGCTTCTTAATAACCCAGACAAAACTAAATAAGAGTCATGTAAAATTCTGAATTTAATATCCACAGATGATAAATCAATGTGATACATGTCATCAGTAAAATATTATAATCTACAGTAAATACTATAAAACTCTAAACATTATAAAACAACTGTCACGATAAAGTACAAGTAAATCATTTCCTCCTTTGTCCTCTCGTGCAAATTTTTATGAAAATTTGCAATAATACAATACTTACCTCCCTGACAGTATTTGGAATAACTGTGATCTGAAAATAAATCAGAATGATGGAGTCAAAATACATGAAACAAGGTACTCCAATATTTAAGGCAGAATGTAATCAGCAACAATATAGCTCTCCACTGCAAACTTTCAGTAGTCTCCAGCAACCACTGTAATCATTAATGATCACGCACAAAAATACAGACTACATTAGTCCCCCTCTTATACGGCCACCCCTTCTGCACTGGGAAAGTGGCTTTATAAGACGGGTGGCCTTTCCAGAGGGGGAATAAATTTTTTGAGAAGTATATGTAATGTACGCAGTAAGAAAGCTACATTCTTCAAAGCATTTAATATCTTCTTTTAAAAGTAACATTAATTATTAAAAGGTTCTTCTTGTTATAATAATGGACTTATTTCGACTGAATATGCATTAATAGTTCTTATTCTTGCGTAAGCGTGATATGCAAGCAGGTGTTGTTGTCATGCACATTGCAAAACCATTCAAAAACGTCATTTAAATCTTGGTACATACATAATTCTCTTTCCATTTGCTTCATTTTCCCACTGCTGCTGAATAACCTCCTTATCGGTTATGATGTTGTTTATTCGAGTCTTTTCAACATAAAATTGTTTTATTCGAGTCTTTTCTACCTAAAATCGTTCGGAAAGTTCCCCCTCCCCACTCCACCCAATGTCGAGTAGAATAACCGACTTTTTCTAAAATAATCGTCTCCATTTACGAGATGACATGTTAATGTTTTGTAATGATTTATTCGGATGTTGCTAACTGTATGCGATTTAATTATGCAGATGAAACTTTTGCAGAGCAGACGAAATGCCTCCTTTGTAAAGGAATGTGCTGTCACGTGATTTTTCGGTCTTTGTCTGGTACCCTGTTTTCTTCAAGGCTACGTTCTGTGTGTGTGTGTCTGCAAAAATCTATTTTTAGACTATGCTGACCATGTTATGATCTTGACAATTACGTCCGGTTGTAATCATCAGTGTTGCCAACTACAAGACTGATAAAACAACTTTTCTGCATTTAAACAAAATGCCATTTGTTTTTTTTAAAGGCAGCGATCTTGTCACATGATTCATTAGTCGCAGTCTGGTACCCTATTTGTGTTTACAATTCTTTACACTAAGGGAGATAAGCCAAGACAGCTTCGATATGTATGCAGATTTGATCTGAACAATAGCACCTCGCGGCCATTAGGATTTGTAATCTTGACAATTATTGTCAGTAGTAATAGCCACTAATGATGGAAATGAACAAGCTCAACATCTTACTAAGGGAAGCCATAAAGGCTATCAAACCATTTTCCCGCTGACTTGTGTATTGTACATCAATACCGCCACTTCTCAGCTGTTACTACTGTTCAATAATTGTAATCTTAACAATTATCAGAGTGACTAAACCGGACATCTCATGATAACACAGCAGTAAGGCTAATCGGATTACATGTATCCGATACATGAGGCGAAAATGATATAATATTAACCTTAGTGGTACATGTACTTTAGTCAACACTTCTTTCAGGAACAAAAACCTGATATCGGGAAACAGAAATCGGATTACTTAACACACGTTATGAATAAAATTGGTTCTGGATACATATTACAAAATAAAATGCGGCCGCTTGTGAGGGGTAAATTTTATATTTTTGCACTAATATGCTGGCCGCTGGTCGTGTTAGCGGGGTGGCCTTTCGTAAGGGGTACTTTTGAACACAAATTCGTTGGTGCCATCGGATTCTGGCCATAAGGAGCAGGTGGCTGCTGGTCAGGGGGGCTGTTCAAGAGGGGGACTACTGTATAGTAATTCTGATAATAAAATGTTGGCCCCTTTTCTTAATAAACTTTTTCCCATTTTTTTGTCATATTTTTTTTTTTACTTAACTTTTAGTCAGCACTATATAACCAATGTTGTAACAGGCTTTGCATAACATTGCAGCCAATATTTGTATCATAGTTACTGCATCACTACTGACCTTGATTAGCATGTACAGCTGAGGCCTAACATGAAAAGTATGCAGTCCATTCATATAACTCCTACACTTGTACACATGTACAATATAAAGGTTAGCCCAAATTTACAATGTATAATCTTTTATATAGAAAGTTCAATGCTAAATAAATGTTCATTCCTACACCCATCTGCATTAGACAGAGAACCTTCTGTGAAGGCTACGATGTATACAGCATGGAAAACTCCACATGTTCATGAGCTAAACATAAATGCATTGTAAAATGAAGTGTAGATCATTGTGACTTTTGGTTGTAAAGATGTAATGTTAACAGAGATACATCCAATAATCAGGTTATTTTATCTAAATATAAACAGCACCCAATAAATGAAACTTAAACACAGAATGAAAAGAAAAGTCATTGATGCAATTGCAATCTGTGTGGTACTTTCAAAATGAATCCCCTCACAAAAAAACATATAAGACGAGTCCAACTGAAAAGAAAGTCACTGATACATTTGCAATCTGTGTGGTACTTTCAAAATGAATCCCCTCACAAAAAAGCATATAAGACGAGTCCAACTGAAAAGAAAGTCACTGATGCATTTGCCATCTGTGTGGTACTTTCAAAATGAATCCCCTCACAAAAAACCATATAAGACGAGTCCAACTGCAAAATGCACAGACTCAGATATGCCGTCGCATAATGCGCTGGAAGATCTGGGTCTGTGCAGTTTGTATAGAATAATCAGTAGAACAAACTACACAGACCCTGGTCTGCTGGCACATTATGCTATGGTAGATCAGGATCTTCGTTATTTGCAGTTTGACTTGACTTATAATCGAGTATATACAATATGCATGTGACACACTCAAAACTAACCTGGTTATGACACTGAACACAATGACAAAAGTCCATAAAAGATGGAATACGGGTCACTATGACCTTTTTTTACTTTGCAACAAAAAATATAAAATTTAAGCAGTCTGCAAAGCATAAAATATGGGCCATAATGACCTACATCTGCAATATGATAACTGCCATTCATAATGCATCTCACAAAGTTTTCTGATATGCCAAACCTCGATTGTGAAAATCTAAAAATCAACCACCCAAACATTTGAAATCTGGGCATAACTGTGTAATTTTCAAGATTAAAAATCTATAATAATCACCCAATTCAAAAATAAAGTTTATATGCATACTTTGTTGTGATTACTAAACAATTAGATAATTAAGAAATAGGAAAATTCACTCTGAAATGAAGGTTAATTTATTTTTTGCTAATCTGATATTCAGCCTTACTTGATATTTTTCTACTCATTTCCATACAGTAGGTCAAAAAATGAATTATTATGCTCCAAAAGAAAGTTAGAAACAAGGCATTTGTCCTTCATAACAGCATCATTATACAATAAATTCTTTTTAGCAACCAAGAAGCTTATCAGTGGCCTTTTTTGTTTTGGTTGGGGTCTGTCATTTCCCAATGTGCTTTAAGGACTTTGTACGTGAATGCCACAGGGGTCATGTTTAGCAGGCGAAGTAGGCGACTAAGTCACCAAAAAAACCCGAAGACTTAGCCATTTTGTTAGGAAAGTGAAAATGTCTTTGCCCTGTGATTTTTTAGATGTACACTGAGTGACTGTACATTCTGAGATGCTCCCATGCCTTAGCCAGTTATTTCCAGTGTTATGTTGTAGCTCAAGTCGAAATGTAGACATCAAGCCAGCAAATAGCTGGTATTGATTACAATTGCGCTGAAAAACAAACTATTGCACATTCACAGGCATGTGTTTTGATAGCTGACTGACCATTAACCCTTTCCTGAGTAAGTTAAAGCAGAGATGTGTTATATATGTCTCTGGTTATTACAATAGTCCTAAAATGTAAGACAACGACCCTGACATTTATGTTTTTGGGGTCAAGGTCTTACTGCACAATTAACGATGCTGTGTAGCGTGTTCCTATCTTTATTAACTTTGGAACGAGGAGTCAAATTTTCAGGAATATCTCACACACTTGGCAGCCCATATCTGCACTTTTCAACAAATTAAAGTCGTAACGTTTTAGTCAGACTTTACTTACTCTGATGCCTTTTTTTCTAATAAATTCAAATTTTCACACATGCAAATGGACATCTTTTCAAGTTCTGTTGGCCTACATTTCAGTTGGCTGGAATGCGATGGAAGCCAGGAATACCGAAATCGGTTAAAAGGGTGATGAGAACTGTGAATGAAACGAAGCAACCTAAACACTTTCTTCAATATTAATATATTTTTATTCATTCTGTTTAAGTAACATACTTCGACTTTATCCGAGTTCTGCATTCCTGGCTTCCATCACATTCCAGCCAAATGAAATGTAGGCCAATGGAAGTTGAAAACTTGATCAAACAAGATATTGTACAATATGGACTGTGCTTTTGGCAGCAACATAAAATAGCAACTTTAGTCCCATTCTCTGTGCAAAATACACAAAAATAATGTTTATGTAGAAGTCTGGACATCACTTAACTGAATCACTTTTCAAAATTCATAATTTTGACTCGATTTGTGATGCATCCATAAAATGTCAATTTTCTTTTTAAATTAAGTAAATTTTTAGGGGTTGGCATGTCCGAAGCTTAATGATTCTTATCTGGACTCGATAGTATGTACTACACAGTCAATAAACATGCCAGTAAAAATTACCTTTTTGTATGGGTGTTACAGTACCAATAGACATTTATACAGTTACTTCACTTATTCAAATACATGATTAAAAGAAAATTAAATGCAAGTCACTGTTGCATAAATTACGGATCATATTTTGTGATGTGGGTGTAGAAATCAAGATACATCCTTCAACAAGTTTCACATTTCCAGGTATAACATAGCCTATGTGGGCACGAGCTACATGTAAAAACCTAAGCCAATATAATAATATAATGTGTGTGTGTGTGTGTGTGTGTGTGTGTGTGTGTGTGTGTGTGTGTCATTTTTAGGAACCTCAGCACAACAGTAGCAATATGTTGCCAATTAAAGACTGAGTCTGAAAAATGTAGAATGAGCTGCACAAAAATTCTGGAATAAATTTAACTCAGTGGTCTTTGGTAGCAAAGGTGCTGTACTAAGAGAGATGCATACAGTCATCTAGTTTGATTATCCAAGAATGTGCTTGGGAAATAAATTAAAACAGTCCAACAAAAGTCAATGATTCATGAAATATGGATGACTGACATAATTTTGTGATGAGGAGGGGTACTCATCAAGATGCATCCCCTCACCAAGTTTCATCATTCAAGACATAACAGTATGAAAACAGAATACAAAAAAGCCTATACAGTAAAAACTGTCTTGAGCGACCTCTGCTATGAGCGACCACCTGTCATGTACGACCACAATCGTAATGCACAGATCAATTTTATTATATAAACGCTCTGCTATATGCGACCACCTGCTGAACGCGACCAGCGACCGCGATATCTTGGCAAAATGTGCATTTCGACACTGCTATGAACGACAGTATCGCAGAAAACGAGGATAAACTCCACCAACCTTTGTTTAACCCCTGTAAGAACGACCGCTCATACCGTTCCAAATATAAAAAAAAAATTAAAAAAATAAAAATAGGCTGGCTACCGATCTCTGATTTTTTCAGCTAGGCTAGTAGTGTTTTATAGTTTCTGTCGTAAACCAGACTAAAGTATATGGAGATTATTTCCTAGTCTGGTTCCCTGCTTCTTTGTACTCCTTGTGTTGTTCTCCGTTATTCGTATAGGGGTGAGTAAATCAGAAAGCATACAAAGCAGGGAACCAGACTAATTATTCCGTAATTAACCTGCTTCCCAGCCTTTGTAGGACCTGGCATCCTATGACGACTGTATCGCGAGAATGGACAGACACCAGTGACCTTTATGTAATCAATTATTACAACGACCGCTTGATTAGTATCGATTGTTCTGATCAAAAACAAATATCAAAAAAATATTTAAAAAAGGATTGTTGCTACCGGTGATAGATGCTATAGTCCGTAAACCAAGCTGTCGTCTATTGAAGTTGGTGCGACCGGGTTACACACTTTGCTTATAGAGTTAATCCCTATATGTTATCTTTGAATGAAGCCGTTGACTTTTGTCACTGAGTAAATGGTCCTGTTTCTGAATGAGATAATTGTTTCTTTTTATTTCATTAATTGTTAGATATGCAATGCACGTGTATAGATTTTTCATATTTTCCCACAGCCACGGTCTTTACGTTCGGTATTACAACTGAGCACTAATAATTTTAACACCTAGAATTTTAATAACAATGGACGAACCTCCAACTAAAAAGAGACAAATTTTAAGGCTGGAGAAAATAATTATTGTAACTGAAAGAAGTGAAAAAGTGCAGACCACTCGCAAAAAAGCGGTTTAAACGTCGGTAAAACAAATTTAGGTTGTTATAAAGGAAAACGAGTAATTCAGAAACGATTTCATATGCTAAAATATGTGATCTTCAAATGTAAATGTGATTTCATGTTTAATGATAGAAGTATATCTTTATTACAATATAATTTTGTTTTTAGATGAATGCATACAATATTTTAGCAACAACTATTAATAAAGAATAGAATATATGTACAGTGATTGTGGTTATTTTTCTTGAAATTGTTCTGAAACTGGACCTTGGAAACTGGTATTTTTGTACAAACCTGCTATGAAAGACCACCTGTCTTGAGAGACCGCTTTTTGTTGGCAGAAGGGGCGGTCTCTCATAACAGGTTTCACTGTACAATCATGAGCTCAATACAAAAACTTAGCCTAAGCCAGCACAATATCAATACAAGTCACAGTGACCTTTATTTGTTGCAAGGATGAGATACTAACTGAGATGCATACAATCATTGTGTTTAATAACACTAGCATGAACAGAGCCTAAGAAATAAACATAACTGAACCAAAGTCAACAAAGTTTTAAATATGGGAGATGCCTTCTTTTGTGGTATGGGAGAAGTACACATCAAGATGCACCTCCTCACCGAAGCTACATGATTTCTGATATCTCAGTGTATAAAAAAAACCTAAAGTAAATACACATATTTAGCTAAGAATGTACAGCTAATGTACATGTACAGAGTTAGCCCCCTCCCCAGAGTGTAGGTGCCATGAAACCCTCTCCAACAACACCACTCCCTCGATAGCTCGTGCCCTGATAACTCACAAACCCACTTATAATGCAGGGTCAGGCATGGATCCCAGTTTTTAAAACCAGAAATTACCCCAAAAATAGATCCCTATTTTATGAACTTTATGGAAATCGCGATCAAAATTAGCTACAAAAACTTTGATATATCACTCATTTTATCATCGAAAACGGTAGATAGGACCTGGAAATTTTAATCAACATTATGAAATACCAAATTTAAAAATAAGGCATACAATTTTTTTACATTTTCTTTCCAAGTGACATTCCTAGCACACCGCAATTAACAATATGTAAGGAAATTTCGATCAATGAAAATGTCACTTACGCCGAGTGGAGGCAGTACTTTAATAAATAAATAAAAAATTTAATAATTTTTTTATCAATTGAAATTTGTGTTCTAGTTCTATCTTCTAGTTCCTTTTAAGTGTAATCATCATAAATGCAATGTGTCCTCTTGTAATTAAACGTAAAATGTGTCAATCTACCGTAACAGCTATGTCTGCAAGCATTTCTCTGAGAACCTATTTAGGTGCCGACCGTGTTTTGATAACTGACTTCCAGAAGCATTTGTTGAATTGTTGCACTGAATTAAAAGCTGGCCTCATCTGTATTATCACATTAATTATGTCTTTTGAATCAAATAATGGAGGTGAAATAAAAGAAAAATTAGAAGGCACGAAAATCCTACAAACTTAAAATCTAACTGCCCTGATCGTATGTCGGGTGAACTCACTTCAGTTGATCAATTAAACACTGTTATAAATGTTATTGTGTATGTAACATAAACTACCTTAAATTAACTGACTCACTGGTAACTGTGATCAAAGATAGCACGGCAACCAAGCGAAAAAGATACTATACTTCGTAAAATAAAGAGCTTGGTTTCACAGATATGGACCATTGTGGGCAAGTGAGTTTCAGAGAATTCTTGAAATGGCACTTTGAGATATCCTCAAGAATGATAAAAAGTTTCATTATTACTTCCAATGAAATCACGATATCAATACTGTACTAATTGAACAACACAAAAATTGAGATTCAACGTAGACGATTGTCTCACAAAAATTTCACTTGCTTTTTGAACAAAAGGAATCTTGTTTGGTGGTGTATCAACAGTTAGTCTAGTTCCCTGCTCTTTTCACTCCCAATTTTGCACAATACAATGCCATACCACTCCGGGAACCAGACTCATCAAGAAAACAAAAAGCAGTGACGTAATACACACGTTTTCGTGTAAACGTAATGGTTGTTGAAACCAGTTGGAACGATCTTTCACATGTTGGACATTTTGAAAATAAATGTTATTTAAACAGAATAATGAACAACTTCATTAGAAAAAGTGCGTTATTAAAAGTTTTTATCAATGTGAATGTAAAATGACGATTCAGTCATTAAACAGCGAAGTTCCCTAACCCCGACCCCACCCCCCGCTGTTTTCTCAATGTCCAAGCGATTTTTTTCAATTTTTGGAGGTCCCTCGGTAACTCACGCCCTCGCTTATAGCGCGGTCTATGTTTCTGGACCCCGTTGTGTGCGAGTTATCAAGGGAGTGGTGTATTGTGAAAGATCTAAGAAGAACGGCTGCAAAGCATCAAGTCTGTACATATGCCTTTGCTTTTATATTTGTGGATGCCAATGATGATAATACTAGTCCTACCTTCGTAGAAGTAAGCTAATTAGAACAACTATGCTGACTTGGTTTTTTTAATTCCCCACAAGTTCCATTACGATTTAAATGTTAAAATACTGGCCCCTTCTGAAGCACCCTCCCCCAGGAACCATGGCTGGAAGCCAAAACAATTGCATGCCCTCTCTACCAATTACCAAGTCTGCTGTATCTCCATCAAATAATTCAAAGATCGAGTTACTGACCAATGATGGTGTAACACATTACATCTGACGCTAACGCAAAGTGGAGATAAAATGCATTTTTACCTGAGATTTGCTAAGATCAAGCCTTGTCGAAGCTTCTTCTTTACATTTCTTGAACTCCTTTGCTACATCCTATGTAGAAAGAAATAAACCGCATGTATACTTAATTTTACAAGGTAGGAAATATATTGTAAAAAGGACCATATAAACATGCATCAATACACACATGCCCATTTTCAAACTTGTATAAAAGTTCATTCATAAATTAGCTATATCCTATCCAGGAGGAGATGAACAGTAATTACGCTTCGATTTACAAACTAAAAAAAATGATATAAAGCCATTATCAAACTGCTGTATAAGTGCTCTTCATACACTTTGGATTATGGGAAATGTTGTTGCTGTTGTAGGGTTTAATGCCATTTTTCAGCACAAGATAGGCTATACATGGTGCCAGTAGTAATGATGGAGGAAGAACCCGGAAAAACCCCGGAAAGAACCACCGACCCATGAGAAGCTACTGGCAGGCTTTCTCACTTACCCACATTGGCAAAACCTGAGACTCAAACCAACGCAGGCAGAGGTGAGATGGCAGTGATCCATAACAGTAAGCACTTTAGACCACTCGACCACTTGGGGCCATCGATTATGGGAAATGAAAATGATATATCACTTCACTGCTATAACAACATGATGCACAACCATTTCTTGATCTGATTGAAAAACATGAAATTCAAAATTTATTACCAGCAAGTACCTTTTTGATGATCAGTTATATGATGCTTTCACAAATAATGTCCAGGGATTGGGGGGTGGGGAGACATAAACACTATCTTTTGGAGCCAAATTATTAACCTAATGTACCAGCAGATAAGGGTCTCTGTTGTTTGCCGTTTATTATTTAAATTTTGTTCATTATTTAAACTGAACAACGTACAGAGCTCTTGAAAAACAGGATATTTGCTTATTTTTTTGCAAATATATTAACAATGCACAAAGAAATTATTAAATGCCATAAAATTATGCAATTTTCTTTTGTTTATTTATAGCATTTAGTCCAAAGTGTATTGGTCTTGCCAACGGCACAGTTCACGTTTAATGATAATGCATTCAATCAATGTAAACTATGTTATCATGTCAAATAATGAATTTGCCATGTACACTGAATTAATCTGGCTCAGTAAGTCCTTTGACACATTCTGAAATTAACTCCTTGATAAATAGAATCAGTCTTTGACAAAGTTTTTTTGGGTACAGTTTTACAATCTCACCCACCAATTTTAAAAAATGTAATTGGTTCCCCAAAAAACAGGAAGCAAGTGATTCAATTTATTCAGACTGATTTTTAATTTTGTACCATTATATTTGATGGTGGAAGAGACCAGAAGGAACCACTGCCTGACAGAGCAAGCTTTCTCACATACCCACATTTGTCAAGCCAAGATTTGAACTCATGCAAAGAGAGATGTGTGAGTGATCTGTACAAGCAAGCACCTTAGATCACTCTCCCATCCAATCTATGCTGTTCATAATTTAATATAGACCCTGATCTGCCAGCATATTAAACCATGGCAAGACTAGATCTCTTTTGTTCATAATTGAATGTGGGCCCTAATCTGCCATGTTAAGCCATCGCAGGACTAGATCTATGATGTTCATAACTGGGTTTATAATATATGGATATACGTGTAATACATAATGTAATAATCAAATCCAAATTCTACTTACCAGGTCAGCTTTCAAAGGGTTCTTCTTATTTTGTACAGGCTTTGGTGTTTTTTGACCAGGTGTGGCCACAGATACTGTCTTCGGTTTATTAGGATCATAACTGATGTTGCCTGAACTAGATTTCTTGTCCTTTAAAATTGGAAGATTCTTAATTAGCAATCGAAGTGAAACAACTGAAGACACTTGATACAAGGGAATAGGTTAATGGTAACTTAAAGAAATCCAAAAACCCAATAACCACCAAAAACTACAATAATTAGAACTCTGCTAAATGAAACAGTACTGGCTAAAATAAAAATAGAAATTATTCAAAAGGTGATTTATTGATGTGTGATGGGATTCAAATATTTGTGTCAAATGATGGAAAACTCTGATACAATTAATGAGTAATTGTGCAAAAGTGACTCTCTTTGCAGCATGCTTAAAATTAATTCTAAAGAATAAAAACTGTTTTCATCAAAATACAGTGCACACAAAATCACTCCAATGAAATGGCATACTTCATAAATTTTGTCGTCAGCATACTGAGATTTCCAAATGACAAGTGAATAATCTCAACATATTCTTTTTTTTAAATTCTACCATTTTTTTTTTTATATGTACTTAATTAGTTCTCATCCTAAAAGGTTAACAAGCAATATCAATATTTTCATTTAGCTGTTATAATTTCTGCATTTATTACACTGATAGCTGATAGCTTACAAACTATCCTGAAGATATATAGCATGACTGCAAATTTTGGAAAATGTAATGTCCAGTGGAACACCATGTCTCACCGGTCTCAATTGTGCTTGACCCCAAAACCCAACAGTCACTGAAACATGCAAAGTAAATCGATGAGACCTACTTTTCATGCCGGTGAATAAAATTTCTCCAGATGAATGTACCATGAAGTTTCACAACTATACCTGGAACATGTTCAGGATATGGAGGTACAATACTCCATTCCTATAAGACTCATTATTATTATTTTCCTGTTATATATTGACAGTGGTCATGGAGTCCCATTTCATTAAGTGGTACTAACATTATATGTATCATGTACTCCATTATAAGACAATCTCACAACGAGATTATGCTTCATATAAAATGTTGCAGATGACAATATCATTACTGTCAGAAAAGTGACAGCTGTATCTTGTCTCAGTTTGGCAGCTACAAGAAAAAATGATTTTGTGGAAGCCTAAGTGAAATATAAAAGCATTAGGGTCATATCTGAATGTAAACAAAACATATAGCCACATAGAGTAGATAAAAAAGGCTGAAATGCCCACCCTTGATAAGGATGTGCTGTCAAGTGAGCCTGCCAACTCATCAACATCCAGACTACTTAACATGGCAGATCGTGATCCTGTGTCCTCTGCACCACTATCGTGTTCTTGTGAAGTAGACATACCGGCAAGAGGGACAGCGTTTTCTCCAGCAAAGTCAGCTAATCTTGATGCAACTGCATCATTTCCTCTTGTTGGTTTGTTCCCTTTCTTCAACACTGACATTTCCTTCACCACTTTTTTTAAAGTAAAGTTTTATGTTAATCAGAAGCTAGCTTTATGACAGAAACTACAGCTAATACTGTATCTGACCAAGCTTGGTTGCCTCTGAACAAGTTCCACAACAATAAAAGTTGTTTATAAATAAATTCTAGCTGATATGATGTATCATACAAAATCATACAGAGACTTTTCTGGGCTCTATCTCCAACTGAAATCACAATTATTACATCAACAGTATACCATACCAGTGTGACTCATGTTCACTGAACGAAGTAAAACCTATCTAACATGTCCCAGAAAATGGCAACCTACATTCATCTTCACGGATTGAACATAGCAACAGGTTTATTTGAGATGTAATCAACTGGTATATGTATGGTCCATGACATATGAACAGACAAAATTTTACTAAGGGCACATGCTGTCATTCATTGATGTTCATGTGGTCAACGAACGGTGGAATTTATTTTTTAATATTTTAAACCCGGGACTGTAGTGTGTCAGCAATTATCTCAATGTAATTTAGTAATCCAATTCATTTAGTAAATCTGGAGGCAGAAAGCCTATATATTTGTTCATGTCGCTGGGTTTATGTCCTTTTTGACGACTTATGAGCATTTGACGAAAGACTCGCTCAAAACGAGGCTGTAACACACTTAAGATGAAGGCATCTGACAGACGTTGCTCAACAGAACTGAAAAAGAAATTGGTTTAAATTAACAATGCATTCTTGAAACGCCTAGATTTTTACAACCACAGTAGATATGATATTTCACTATTCCACGAATTTATTACTGCGCAATTTACTTCAATAATACTTGCACAATATGTAGGAAAGTACGGACTATACCTCGATGTAAACAGGGCCCAAGGAAAATGCGCAAGAGGTATGCGCAATGGTCGTTACGGAAATGACGTAGAAATTAAGTGTTTGAATGATACAGATTAACAGGTGTCCATCTTAGTCTCAAGAGAGATCAAACGTTCGATTCTAGTCTGGTTTCATCACCCCTCTCCACAGCCTTACTCTTTGTAGGGATGCTAATCGAGAAGAGTAATGGAGAGCAGAGCGTTCAGGGAACCAGACTAGAACGATTCCGGGACACATGTACACGTCCCGTTGGAAATCGGAATACCCAAATCGACCCACTGAAAAGCCATCGCCGCCAAAAATATGAAAATAAAACAAAATAAGTAACTTTCAAATAAGCCAAGAAGAGCTAAAAATAAACAAGAATGCTTGCAAAATAAAAATATTAACGCCCATATAATAAGATCAATACTCGAATAAAACAAAGCACAATGAAACAAATGTCGCAAAAAACAAAGAAAATACAAATGAAATAGGCAAACGCGAAATGAAATAAAACGTATTTAAAAACAATAAAATCAATACACAAGTAAAACAAATGAATCACAAACGAACTAGACAAATGTCAAAAGAAAAATAACGTAACACGAAGGAAAGAATCAAACACCAAACTAAATAAGAGGTATTTAAATGAAACAAACAAAAAATCAAGCTGGTTTAAGAGCCAAGTTAAACTGAAACAAAGTAACAGCAGAAAATCTAAGGAACATACACATATACAACACACATACGCAAACACTATTGACAAATGAACGAATAGAGGGTGCACCTGCACTTTAAGGGGATATTATATTTATTGAGCCATGAGTGCTAAACATTTGAACATGGCGCGGCAGGTGAGACAAAATGATTTAAATAACGCTGTAAGGCTGATAACTGAATCACCCGATTTATTATCGTGCAAAAAAAAAAAAAAACAATAAAAAAAAAAAAACAGAGGTAAACAGAGGCCGCCCAGCCCGATGACCCCAATGTCATTGATTGCATCCAGATCTCCCCTCAGATGCGGTGTCATTAAATAATGAACCTGAAGAGATATTCAAAATGTAGATGTTAAAATCAGTAAAAAAAATAACCGTTCATTTCTTATATTGTTTCAGGTGCTCTGGGTGTCCGAGTGATCTAAAGCGGTCCCTTTTACCGATCACTCCCAAATCACTTCTGTCCGCGTGGGTTCGAGTCTCGGGATCGGCCAATATGGGTATGTGAAAAGGCTTACCAGTTACTTCTCCTGGCTCGGTGGTTCATACCCGGGCTTCCCTGGATTCTTCCTCGACCAGCAATACTGGCTGTCATGCATAGCCTATCAAGCTCTGAAAAGGGCGTTGAAAAAAAAAAATAAAAAATTGAAAAAATACAGTTACAATATATGTCAGGTTGCGAATTTCCAAAGAACGTTGAATTTTGTGTGGAACATTCAACAAAGTCTAACGGAACGGAAAAATATTGTGAAAAATACAACAAACATTTTAACTATGGGGTCCATTTAATCAAAAGTATAATACAGTAGTGATATACATCTATACTGAGTGAAAATACAGAAGAACGATCACACAAGTAGCTTTGTACACTTGATCATGATTTCTCTCTCTCTCTCTCTCTCTCTCTCTCTCTCTCTCTCTCTCTCTCTCTCTCTCTCTCTCTCCAGGATTTAATGAAACCACGTCTATAATATTTTTTGTGTCAATCTTATCAATTTTTTGTAGTTTTATGAGGTTCAAATGAACTGAATCAAATTCGTTAGAAATGAAAGTAAACATTTCACAACCAATTAAGCCTATTTGAAATTGGACACTCTTCGAAATAAATGTATGTTGTCGCGAATAAAGGTAGTCAATGTCGACGATGCTGGACAAGGTGATTTGAGGAGCGATCTTTCAATGACATTTGGGTCTTCGGAGTTGGCGGCGGCGGACTCAGGTTAGCTTTATTGGTTTTTATGACGCATTGTAAAAGAAAAATCGGCTGCTTCATTTCACAGCCTTACAGTGTAATGTAAATAATTTTGTCTCACCTGATGCGCTATATTTGAATGTTGTGCGCTTTCGGCTCAATAAATCTAACCTCCGCTTACAATGCAGGGGCGCCCACTGTTCTTTTTAGTAAACTGATAATTTTAGTCAGTGGCGTACTATGGGTGTGCGAGGGGGGTGGGACGGTCCGTCCCGGGTGACAGCCAGAAAAAGGGGGGGGGAGGGGACAATCGGAGAGTTGAAATATCAGTACAAGTTTACAGTAAAAATATGCTTGCAAACATAATATATGTTTCTCTGTGTTTACATTTTAAAACTATTTGTGGGGGTGCCAAAAGAAAGATCCTCCCCGGGTGCTAGATACTTTCAGGTTCGCCCCTGATTTTAGTATCGCGTTTCAGTCATTTGTCAATAGTGTTCGCGCATGGATGTTGTATATGTGCGTGTTCATTTATATTTTCCGATGTATCTTCGTTTTATTTTACGTTTGCTCAAACTATTTTGAAATTTTGTTCTCATTTAAATACCTTTGATATTCGTCAGGCGCTTGCTTGTTTCATTCGTGTTTCCTTTCCTTCTTTTTTTTTTTTACATTTGTCTATTTCAGTTATGCCTCGTTTGTTTTATCTGAGTGTTGATCTAGTTGTTTTAAATATGGTTTATATCATTTAGCGTTGATCCGTGTTTCTTGTGACATTTGTCTGTTTAGCATGTATCTCGTTTGTTTAATTTGTGTTTTGATCGTACTGTGAGAGCTTGAATATTCTCATTTAACAAGCACGATTGTTTTATTTGAGATATTTGGGTTTGTTTGAAAGTTTAAGTCTATTTTCGGTCGGTATACACATGACAAAAGAATGTACGTTAGGAAGGGGCTAAAACCTATCATCTGTTTAATTTAAGAAAAACAAAGTTGCTTCCCTTGGATGGTTATTTAGAGAGGGCGCTAGAAAAAGCTTTCCTTTTCCGGTTGTGCGAAGGGAACAACGGTATGTATTTCACACAGCTTACAAAATCATTAAAAATCATAAACGTCTAATGTCATCCCTTCGTTTCTTTTCTTTCTTATACGTCTCTTGTTGTCATAAAAGCCTTCAATGAAGTATTTGGAAGTAAAATCAATTAGTAGTCTTAGTCGGGACACGACTTGCTACCGCTGTTAGTATCCTGGTATCGGTGAGCGAATCGAGTCTTGTTTAAATGAATGAAAACTTGTTATAAGCTGAATCACTTTTGTGTATTCTGGTATGCCAAAAATGGGTCTCATTTAAAACTTGTTTTCAGTACAAGGATCTAGAAGTATCTAAAATGTGAAAACTCGAGACCAAGCGGGGGCGGGGATAGAGGAAAATGGATTTCTCGGTTTTGACGCATTGATAGTCACTTTAAATTTTTCGTGAAGACTTCTTTCATAGAGATATGTCCCTTTACCTCATGAACATTAGTTATTTTGGGAAAGTATGGATAACAAATGACAATGATGTATTCCCTTGTAGTCATCTTGGAAAGCTTTCAGCCAGACAACCCCATGTAAAGCTCGTGTATTTCGTCACGCATTTTGACGCACCTCACCGAGACGTCTATCTTGTGACACCATTGTATATATTGTTTGGTGAAAATGATATATTGCAGAGCAACATCAATAACGCATAAAAAATACTAGAGTTATACAAAAAATGACATTAAGAAATTTAACTTTGCATTCATAAAGCTTGTATTTATCTAGTCTGATGGCATAATCCATCTCCCCAGATATTTATGTGTTTTGGTGAGATGTCTTACTGCCAAAATAATGGCATTGTGTAGGGTGTTCCCTGGTCAACTGACAGGAATGAGAAGCCAAATTTTTCAGGAATATCTCAAACACTTAGTAGCACATGTTGATAGCTTTCTAACAGATTAAAGTCATGTTGATTTAGTCCGACTTGTTATGACGTCTTTTTTTCTAATGATTTAGATGCTCTCACAAGCAAATGGATGTGTTTTCAAGTTTCATTGGACTACATTTCAGTTGGCTGGAATGTGATGGAAGCAAAGAATGCCGAAATTGATATGCGAACTCCATCTACACATTGGCAGATCAAGCAGATATTTTAGTTATTTGTCCAAGTGACATCTATTGGATATCATGAGTTGCCTCCCTTAGTATGTAATGCCAACTATCAGCATGTAACAGTGGTGCATTGTATAGTGGCAGTAGATGCAATTGACTTTAAAGGATACTTTATATATTTAACATCGAAAGTGTGGCTGCTTACCTGACAGAAGCCAGTAGATAGGTATTTGAGTGAAAGGTATTTATACAACATGGACTGGCAATGGAAAGATGCTTATTTACAAGTCCATTCAAGTTGTTTGCTCCCCTTGTCTTAATAATGTAGGAACAGTGCTCAAATTTGAACAACTTAATTTGATTGGATGTGGTTACTTGCCACAGCATCCAATGAAATTCACAGGCCTGAAGCACAGAATGTGCTGATCCGCCAAGATGTAGAGACAGTTAACATATCGGAACCTTGTCTAGCAAAGATGGTTGAAAGGTTTAGAAAAGGATTGCTGTGTGCTGCCAAGTGTTTGAGATGCTCCTGAAAATATAGCCAGTTGACTGAGAAACACGCTACACAACGACATTATTTAGGAAATAAGACTTTGCACCCAAGAACAAAAATGTCAGGGGAGACAGCTTACATTGTAGGACTAAGATATATCCTAATCTTCATTTTGACAGCAGATTTTGTTGCAAAAGCTAAAAGAATCAAATTAAGAAAAATCATGTTGGTATTATGATAAAATTGTTTACTTATTAAAAATTGAGTTTTTTGCTTATGACTTTTTCTCAATACTTAATTCGCATTGTGAATATACAGAACCTAAATCATTGTGTGTGCTGTTTTTGGAACTGCAAAACTGTTTTGGATCCTTCATAACTTGTGTCTCTAAATATGCAATAATTAGACACAGAGGTCCTGGAAACGCTTAATGGCGCGTATTTAGATGCATATTTCTTTTCTGGGATGCAGAAAATCATCAAGTCCTCTGTACACATGCAATAGCAGGGTGGCAAATTCAAAGGCCTGCCAGTCCTGCGTAAACCACTTGTAAAAATGTACTGGTCAATTAATCGTTTTAGCTGTGCTGATATTTACAGTGACTGAAAGAACCCCAGATGTGCATGTTGTAAGTATAGGAGTACATCAAAAGAACATGACACAGTAGCTGGGCAGCAAAAGTTTGGAGACATAGACTGGCTGCTGAATGGTTGGAAATTGTGCTGATATTTACAATGATTTGAATTCTGTGCTTATTTATCAGAGTGCATCAAATAAACAACTTCAGCTTTCATTATTGTGTTCATCTCCTAGTGTAGCTGAATAAGTAGTGCATGTGTCCTCAGAATCAAGGAATGTTGAGACTTAGACAAAATGCTGTTTGCAAATTTGGATAAGTATTTTGGGGTCAAATGGCAAATTGATGAAGATTGTAATGAGATTCAGAAGAGGGGTACAGTTGCAAGAACTGATAGTTCAGATGGAACAGTTGCCAAGTGTGAGAAAGTGTGTGATGCCTGACTTAGTACTTGGAATAAGAACTGACAAAATTCAGTCTTGCGTTGATAGACAAACAAGAGCTATATATAAGTGGTATAAAGAATGTGGAAATGGAACTCTAATGCAACCAAAAGTTCTTCTAATCTGCAATGTTCCACATTTTCTGGGAGGGGACTGCAACTTTTGCTGGTAGGACTCCTAGCTTTACCAAAATGGGAGTCCTAGCGAGACGTCTGGAGACAGAAGACATAATGCTACAGGAGGAGTTTTTATTTTCATTTATTATGATTCTTACTATTGTCAAACCAATTTATAAAATACAAATTGGTCAGAATAAGTTAAATATTGAGAATCTTTTAAAGGCAATTTAAAATTTACTGGTGAAGTGAAATTGCTTATTTATCTGATAAGAAAATCCAACTAGTACAATTTTTTTAATAAGCAGAAATATAGAGCATGCTGAATTAATTATGCCATATATTGTAAGATTGTTTCATGTAGATTTCTTGAATTATAATGACAAAGAAGCGACTCGGAATATCAGTAATGACAGATCCACATAAAATCATACCATTGTACACCATTCCAAACTCTTGCTGATGCATTTATCACATGTGAGTTGCATGGCTAACACGTTGAGTATCAGACTGGATGCTTATTATGGTGGGATGTTGATTTGCGCTGTCAGAATAGCTGTTAATGATTTTTATGATGACTTAATGATGGAAACAAAATGAGAATTTGTGAAATGTATTTTATTTTCATGATATTTATCTTGTCATTTCAAAACTGATAATGATAGTGTCAAAAAATATTTCCATCTGTGTGGCTCGATGTAGATAAACAAATGTTGTTTGTGATGTCATTGAGAGATGTTTTCTCTCAAGAACTGAGTTTATGACACTGCGTCAATATTGGGTAGCATCAAAATTGGGTGTGGGACGATACTTTTATGCAAGACCTCTACCTTGAAAAATGTTTGGGTCAGGGGGCAAAGTCTTAAAGCACAAACTAATGTGTTGCACATTTCTCAGTCAACTGACCATGACTCTATGGTCCAGATAGTTTTAATATTAGTACCTTTGCTTTGTGGTCTGGGTTCAGAAACTATTTTGTATGTATCAATGGAGCAGCCAGGTGTTATTCACACCCAGTGTTTTTTCAGCGTAGTTAGAAAATTTGAAAGTATTGCATAGGTATCCCTAAACCAATCAAGTAGTCTTATTCAATACTAGTATTGCAGAATTTCACTTTAGAAAGACAAGTAAAATAGTATTTATACTTATTTCAAAATCTTCAGATGGATCATCTGTCATGTTCATCTAACTACTTCTGTTTTCAGTGTGTCATATAAGGATGTTGCATGTTTCAGTGGAAACATAAACAGATTGTCGTAAATATGGCATGCATTATCATGGTATAGCAAGCAGACTTGGTTTGAGTTACAAAGTAATTACAATTACACTAAATTTGTAATTGTAAATGAACATCACTGATACGGTGTAATTGTAATTGAAGGTCTAGATTTGCGTAATTGCTCAGTTACAAGCCAACTACAAAAGCAAAGATAAATATGTTTTTTAATTGCAAATAAATTTTAAAAAATTGAGAAAATATACATAATTATTTTAACTACCGTATGTTGGGCAAATATAATATAGGAGTTAATACAGAATAAGCAGTAAAGTTGAGTTTTAGATAACAAAACTGTATAAATGATTTGACTTAGTCTAATGTGGGATTCAGATTTGGGTTCAGTTACAATATAATTGGTGTAATTGAATAATTACAGTTACAATTACACTAATTGTAATTGAGCATCATTGATATGGTGTAATTGTAATTGAACATAACTTTTAAGTAATTGAAATTACAAATTATATTTGCAAGCACATCATAATTGTAATTGGTGAAATCAATTAAACCCAAATATGATAGCAAACCTTATTTGAAAAGCAAATTACAACAGTCTTGTGTTATCAGTCATGGTGGTAAATGTACTATTATTGTAAATTTACCAACATATTTTACCTTGTACAAGTTTAACAACTTGATCATAAGCCAAACTTCCTGATTAACATTACTTGGGTAGCAGATTTTACATGTGTCCTCTTTTCTTTGACAGTAGCTTTATTGGCTCCATTGCCAGGTACATATCTCTTTGTAGCCTGTATACTACTACCTGTTGGAACAGAATACCTATGTATTCAGTGGTTGTTGACATCAGATTTGAACTAGGACACATGTCTGGAAGGCAGCATCATTCTAAAGGAAGAGTAATGCACCATAACCATACAGTGAAGGATAGTGTATGTGTGCATCATATACCACATTCCAGCTTTGTTGATGGGCTTGTACAGAGAGTAAGGAAGATGCCTCTTGTGTTTGGGTTTTTCAAAAGGTCTAAGTCATAGTGACAGAAAGAAGAAAATGGCTTCCACACATTAACATTAGTTTGCATCACAATGTGGACCAAACTTTGTGGATTCCTTGCACTTGGGATTTGGAAGTCTTTCAGTTTGGGGGTCAGAAAACTTTTAAAAAATGGTTTTTGCACAAAAGCTATAATATTTACATAGAGAATATTAATGATGGGGTGTGTACATGAATAATGTGCCATTCATGGTACTCCATTTTTTCGTCAAGGTGGGATACAGAAGACAGTGTACCACTCTAAAATGTGCCATCCAAAAAGATATCACGTCCACAAGTTTAGACCAGATAGTGAAATTTTGTGTTGCTTTGGCACATATAAAATTTTGATGGTATTTAAGTGATATTGTTAATAGAATGTATTTTTAGAGAGATGTTTATATCGATTGATTGATCTGTCCAGCCCAAATATTTAGATTATTTGCTGAAAGTATGCACTGGATTTAATTAAGCATTTGTAGTGTTTTGTTTGGAATTGTTTTTATCAGTTACCCAGGGGCACCGAGTGGCAGAGTGGTCTAAAGCGCTCTCCGTTACGGATCACTGCCATCTCACCTCTGTCTGTGTGGGTTCGAGTCTAGGATTCGGCGAATGTGGATATGTGAGAAAGCTTGCCAGTAGCTTCTCGTGGGTCAGTGGTTCTTTCCGGGTATTTCCCGGTTTCTTCCTCCACCATTAATACTGGCCACCATGTATAGCCTATTGTGTGCTGAAAAATGGCGTTAAGCCCTACAACAACAACAACAATCAGTTGCCCATTGTTAATTAGATGAAGATTGGTATTGTGCATGTATTCTATTCATCAATTTTACTGTAACTTGAGAGTTTGAAACTTTTTAAAATAGACTCCAGCAATACATATGATGTTGAGTTGCCTATTGACTGTAACATGTTTAGATGTGGGAAGCGAAGACAGTGCTAAAAACAATTATGTTCATAAATGCCTAGGGCAAATGGCTTAAAAATAATCACTTGCCCTGGCGTAACATTCATGATCAGTCATACACATTTGTAATGTTCACAAGACTGAATACTCATTAATGTTCTGCTGTAAAGAGGCTCACATCTGGCAAGTTCTCCAACAATTTGTGTGATAGTACTGTGGATGTGTCACAATTACTGGAGATTCAAACTCCAGAGAATCAGTAGGGACCAAATCATTGAACCTGATATAATGTTACGATCTTGGTCCCGTAAGGGTGGAAAATAATCTTATTGGCGACTGGGGGCTTTTGTAACTCGGTAATCCTTTAGCTTATTTTAAGTGTCAATCAGTCACACAGGTACCGCTCTGTCTTTTTCCATCAATACACCAAGTTGGCTTAAGCAAGATACATTATTAACACATTACAAATGAGTGTTACTTATAACAAATAAGTATAGAGAACAAAAATAGTTCTGCATCCCATTCATAGGCCGCATACCTCACATTGTACACAAAGTTTTCAATACAGTTAAAAAGAGATGATCTTAATGAGCTGGAGGGTCCTGCAAATGATCCCTCCATGTCGTTAAGGATAAGGTACATGTTTCAACACTAGTATAAATGGGGGAGAGTTTGAAGATTTGCCTCTAGTCATTCAAAATTTTAATGTTAAAAATGTCTTGCAAATCATTTGTCAGGTCAGGTCAATGTTGTCAGTGCCAGATTGCAGTGATCTTACTAAAAAAGATGTTGGGTACAATAGTTGATACCTATTTAGTTTGAAAACTGCTTATTTGAAACTCGTTCCTTTTGTTTTTGTAATTTTACAAAATAGAGCAGTCCTTGTATATAACCTTGTTTATCTTTCTTTAATTACAGCCATGGCAATCCGACCCTTATCAAAGCCTAAGATTGTTAAGAAGAGGACAAAGAAATTTATCCGACATCAGTCTGATAGATATGCCAAGCTCAAGGTAAGTCTTTTTTCCCCTTCTTCCCCCTGTATGATGTAAACCAACTAAAACTAGTGCATTACAAAGGTTATTGCAGTTGGCACACAAACCTGTGTACATCAAGTTAAGTATGTGCCATTTTTTTAATATACAATTTTAGAATTTGTAACTTGTGTTACATATATGTAATTAAATTGCTTGCATGTTAGTTTAAAAATTTCTTTTTTATTTTAATTTTGTTTTATTACATTTTATTGTAATGATTATTTTCACAGGATTCAATATTTTTTTCCAGTAAATTCAGATTGTATAGAACGTAAAAGGTATTACATTAGCATTATTTTTAGCTCACTCGGGTTCATAGATTTTGTAAACATCGAGTGAAGATGATTGGCTATTGCCAAGGTCATTTCGGCCTGCATGTTAGCTGAATTGTAAATAGCCTTTTTTTAATATATTTTCAGTGTGAGAATTTGATTCTTAGATAGGGCTATTCTTGCATACATGATAAATGGCTTTTTTTATTATTATTATTGCGATGTTCCAATTAGTATCACATAAGTCCGTCACATGAGATACCATGTAATCTAAAATTGCGGCTTTAAACAGACGCTCTCTAGTAGATTTAGTCCGTTGTATTTTAAACGTTGAGGGCTCAAGAGGTTTCAGTTGTTGCTGCAAGTTTGTTTTTGAAGTTCATCTGTTTTTTTGGAATTTAATAATTTATTCTCTAGAAAACTGAACAAGTGTACTTTTTTATTAAAAAAAAAAAGTTCTGGGACAAAGAAATTCAGTGGAAGTTTATTCTGGAATTTTATACAGAAACATAAACTGTGATTCAATCGAGGATCTGTTACCATCAGTACAGACATCATCTGACGTCATCGTCCACATATTGGAATTTCATTGAGATTCAAACCCGGATTCTATTAGGACTGTTTAATGATAGGACTTGTATTTTTCAATTTTAGGATTAATATTTGGATTATATTCACAAACCATTAAGTCCTCTTTCCAATTTTTACATTTTTTTCTAGTGAAATAAATTATTTTGTTAAAAGATACAAAGCTTGTTGGCTACACTCTTTCTCTTGTTATTTTTGTACGAACCTACACATAACACTTGCTTTTAGAAAAGAGTTAATGTACCACACGCATGCACACACACACACATACCTGTGTCAGTGTCATTTACCACAAATAAAGAGCATATATATATGCATACAAACCCATCTGTCCATTCTTCTAGGTAAGTTTGCATTGAGTTTCTTTGCACCCATCCTCTGGGAAGTGTGCTAAGGTAAAGTAACTTTAAATACACATTATTTGTAAAGTCTTGGTTAAGTTTTTTTGGTTTTATTTAGATTTTTGTAATACCCAGTATAAATACTGTTGTATGATAAAACTTGGTGATGGAATGCATCTTGACATGGAAGATAGGCCACTAACGCATATACTACACTTAAGTGATTTTGGTTAAATTTTGTCATTTATCAGGTACTGTTCATGCTTGAATCATCAGGCTGGATGCTTTTATGCATCTCTGTTGATACACAACAAAACTTTACTGTGACCTAAATTTTGAGTTTTTAGATAACCTGGCCACAAGATGTAGTGAACCTAGGTATGGGCATATTTCTAACATAAGTGCATCAATAATTGCTTGTTGCCACTTTTGAGGTGATGTCTGTCATCCAATTTTGATAAAACTTAGAATATAGGTTGTTTTCATCTATATCTCAAACAAGGTTAAATATGAACAAGATCTATGCATATTGAGGAGTTGACCTTGCGTCTGATAGACTTGGATTTTTTTGAATCACTGGACACCCTATTTCTGAACTGATTTTGATTAAACTTCAAATACAGTCTTGTATTGTCAAGATCTTGGACAAGTTCAGTAATAAGCAAGAGCCACACATATCCTCGAGTTTATCTTGCATCAGATTGACTTCGCATGTTACCACTCTGGAAGCCATATTTGTGATGCGGATGTGATCACATTTGGAATTTATACTTATATTATCATAATCTTGGAATGTTTCGGTAATGAGCAAGAGCCATGCATATTTTTACAGTGATCTTGCATGTGATTGGCTGAGCTATTCACCACTGGAAGTCTTAACTCTGATCTGATTTAAATCCAACTTTGCATGTCAGCTTTTTCCATCTAGATTTTGGGCAGTTTCAAAAACAAGTTGGATTAACATATATGAATGAGATGATCTTGCATCTGATAGGCTGAACGTTTTACCACCCGCAAAGACATAATTTTTTTCCATTGGGTTTATTATCAAGATTATTGATGACTTCAGTTATGAGCAAGAGCATATTATTTGTCTTAGAATATAGTATAGGTAAAATCTAGACAATGGAAAGTTTGTGAGTTGGTTCTTACATTACTATATTAGTCTGCTAAGTGAAATGATGAAAATGTTAGGCAGGCGAACAATATCAGGCCCATTTGGACATCTTGTTTTG
Organism: Megalonaias nervosa; assembly: GCA_016617855.1. NCBI lineage: Eukaryota > Metazoa > Mollusca > Bivalvia > Unionida > Unionidae > Megalonaias > Megalonaias nervosa. The sequence continues at coordinate 71,557 of JAECUM010014372.1, forward strand.
CTAAGATTCCTGTTTCAGATCATTAAGGGTGGTCATATTGTATAATGCGATTCAGCAGCCAAGAGGTTTGATTGTAAACTGGTAAATAAAATGAACGTTGGATCTAATCGAGGTGAAATCAGTGGTCTTTCACCCTGATGTGTACTGGTAGGCTTAGTCAGAGCACTGCCATCTTATATGCACAGAGAGTTTGTGCACTAGATTGTTGTTTACTGACACTTGCATAGAAATGAATACTGTATTGGTTTTTAAAGTCACAAGAGTTCAGATTTTTTTCTAAAACCCAGATATTTATATGTATTGTTTTCAGGCAAACTGGCGTAAACCTAAAGGTATAGACAACAGAGTCCGTAGACGATTCAAGGGTCAGTATTTGATGCCCACCATTGGTTATGGGTCAAACAGGAAGACAAAACATGTGTTGCCCGATGGGTTCAAGAAGTTTTTGGTGCACAATGTTAAGGTAAAATTTCTTTTATCCGCCTTTCAGTTTTAAAATAAATCAGTAATCAGGTTCTAATATATCAGGATAAAATAAACTCATCTAGCTTTAACCCATTTTATCCTGTTTACCAATTTAAACTGCAGTGCGTGATTCCTGAGAAGCAATTCTAAATACATTGTGGTAAAACGGAGCATCATACAGCAGCAGCAGCAGCAGAAATTGTGATGACCTTCACCATGTTTACTAAAAATATTGTAACATTGTTATTTCTTTTTTAAAGTATATAAAACTATGTATCTCTGAAAAGGTAATAAAATTTGCAACACAGTGATATATGTTTTGTTATCATTTACTAATGTACATGCTCACAACTGCATTTTGAAATATGACTTTAAAGAAAAAAAAACAAATTAAAAACTTAACCATGATGTTCAGTGAATCTTTTCTTCATGAAGATGAATGAAATGCTCCAAATAGAATGGAATAAAATAAAGATAATTCTATTTCTAGTATTTTGGTCCAAATTTGAAGTTTCTAGCACTGTTAGTTCAAAAGTTATAATTTTACTAAAATTGGACAACAAAACACCTGGAACAATTTGTTTACTTCACATTCTAGAACATGTACTTCAGCGTGCAGTTTCTCATGAAAACTTGTCACAAATTAATCCTAGAAATCTTTCAGTATGATAAAGGTAATTAATCCGTACAATTTTTGTTCAAATTTTGAAGTCTACATCATCACTATGTCAGTAATAACAATATAATAAATCGTGGCTGCAACCAAGGTGAAAAATCATCCCGGACTCATTCCTCTTGAAAGCCTTCAAAGTCAGCTTCATTCTCCTAATCACTGTCGAAAAGTGCATGAAGCCATGCATCATCTCTTTCATCAACTTGATTCAATTCTAACCCATCATTTAAGTCAATATTATCATTAGAATCATCCAAATCGTCAACTTCAATGTCGCTATCCTTGCTATCAACATCCATGTTTACGTCAGAGTTGTCGTCCATCATTTTATCGATCGAAGCCAACAATTTCTTTTCCAACCACTTTTTTTTTTTTTAAATTTCACTGCGCATGTGTGCTTTAACTATTTCCTGTATTGGTGAAGAAGTACACATGTGTGATGTATAACACGTGTTTCTAGAGACACTATACACATATATAGTAGAGTACGACCATAGTCGCATTCATGATAAAATGGGATACTACGACCACAGGCGTATTCAGGATAGAATGAGGTATTACGCCCATAGTTGTATTCAGGATAAAATGGGTTAATATAGACAAAAACATGCATACAAATGTGAATTTCACATCAATTTCATGTGAACACCGGATTTGTCATTAGTAATTCATGTTGGTAATGTTCACTTTAAATAATGTAATTGGTGGGTAAATATAATGCAGTGTGTGCTTGATTTTCCCTCCTTTGTTGCCTTGGGACATTGGGAAGTTCCCCATGAAACACTTCTCAGATGTTGGTTGACAGTATGAAAACTAGAGAAACCTTGAAAAATTGCACTGCATATGTAATCGACACCACAGGAAGAAATTTAAACAGAAAGCATCTTAATATCCCAGATTTCTTGGTCAGTTGCTGGTGCATTTGTCTGATAGGTAGTTGTCAGCAGGTGAGTAAATTCAGGCCCACTTGGGACCCTTAGCTCTTCAGACTAAATTGCAAATGAGCCTGTAGTATGGCCTTTTGTCCATCATCCTTCTTGTTTCAGCTGGTATGTATCATTTATTGCCTGTCTGACATTTGCATGTGAATGTTCTAAAGGCAATTTTCCTATGTAAGTTTATCAAGACCTCAGATGAGTTTGATTATAAGTGACATCCACATGTATTAATGAGAAAATTTTGTATCAGATTGATTGAGTTTGTAATCACTCCAGAGGCCACATTCCGTATCAGATTTGCTGTGTAGGTTTGTCTCGTTGAGCTCTCAGATGGGCTAGCTTGTTAGTGAAGTTAACACATTAATAGTCATCAGGGTCAGAACCATGGCGTAAGAACAGAGTTCACATATATATGGCATTGGAAAAAGGTTCAGTGACATTGATCCTGGATCCTGCTCAGATGATAGAAATTGAAACCACAACCTGGGCCAGGGCCTGGGGGTGTAAGGACATGGCTGATAATCTGTATTGACTGCATTAACTCCTGTTACAATGCCAAGTAAGTGCATGTATTGGAAGGGTATGGCTGTGAACAACTTCTAAAATATACCAGAGCCTATTTCCCAGCGTTGGAGTGAGATCCACGGGAGAATACTGATTTGTATAAACAACTTGCCATTTTGTGCAAAAAAAGTGATCATTCACAGGTGGTCCTCAAAAAAGAAGATTGATGACAATAACCTGATGAACATTGTTGCAACTATGTGATCCAAGCTTTTCATTCCACTCTAAAATGTTAATGTGTGTACGAATTTGCATTCACAAGCTGTGATTATATATATATATATATATATATATATATATATATATATATATATAATTATAAATTTGCTTCTGTTTCTTTTCAGGAATTAGAGGTACTTCTAATGCAGAACAGAACTTTCTGTGCTGAGATTGCACACAGTGTTTCTAGCAAGAAAAGGAAACACATTGTTGAAAGGGCAAATCAACTTTCTATCAAGGTTACAAATCCAAATGCCAGGTTACGCTCAGAAGATGATGAGTAGAATGTTTCATTTCTTGCTCTACTGTTGATGAGAATAAATTCTCAAAGAATATTGCTTTTGGAATTTTCTTTGTTAAAAATTATTTTATGCAAGCTTCCTTTCAGTTATGATTTTGCTCCAGCAAGACAGAAATGTAGGGAATGATCCACCCATGTGTCCTTCCCTCTGCCATCAGTGACATTCTAGCCCTCCCCTCTGCCATTTTAGACTGCACCCCCACCTGCAATGTTAGAACCCTCCCCTCAGCCCCCATTTAAGATCTCCAAAACACATCCATCAGAACGTCATTTTCTATTGCACTTTTTTTTTATGTTTATTTAATGTAATATAAATATATTAATGTGCTTTTGGTTTCTATTTCTGCAATTTTAAATTTTATTAGCTTCAGATATTGGCCTCCTTGTTCCAAAAAAGGTACTTTCAACCAAAGTGCCACTGTTGCTAAAGGGTCCACTCTTGCCCTCCTCTCAGTAAAACAGGAATGCTAGCTGGATCACAGTTTTAATATGTGCATTCTTGATGGCATGCAAATAAGTGTTAACATGAGGTGGTGATAGAGATTAAATACCCAGAGAAAGCCATCCAGAATCATTGACCACTTACCATTCACACCCACAGGCTCAATGATGGAGTACTTGGTTTATTACCTAAAAGTTGAAGGTTTGAATCCTCCCCATGCTAGCTGTGTCAGCTGTAATGGCATGCAGCTGTACCTTTTTGTTTGATTATATTTCCTTGATCCCTGATCAATTTTGAATCCATTTGAAATTAAGTTCATTCTGTGTTATACTTGCTTTATCTTCAAAACTTATGAGCAAGATCATCTGTGTTACAGCAATGCTTTGATTGTGGGTTTGACATTCAGGCCTTGGCTGCCTAATTTGATTTCAACCAAAAATTTGCAGTGCAGCTTCATTCCTATACAAGTTAAGATGAGGACAATAATGATGATCGGATTTTGACCATATTTTACTGAGTGATGGCACTTGCTCAACTTGTAAGTTGGCATGCACTTGTTTGTGAACACTCGAGCATTCATAAATTGTTTAATTTTAACCAAATTTAATGTGACACCTGTTCTCAGTACGAGTTTGATGATTACTGGATTTTACAGAATTAACACATCTGAGTATTGAGTAGGCATCCCTCTATCATGTTAATTTGGCATTCAGTTTTTATCAATTTCCCTCACCAAAGTCAAGTAGGAGAACAAAGATGATCTGAATTTACATCATACCAGGTTAAGAACTTTGATTAACTAGGTATCCCATTTTTTTGTAAACACTGGAGCATTTACACAAGATGTTTGATTTGAGCCAGATTTGCTTTGAAGTTTCATCTTAACAAGTCTTTGATGGATTTAATAATCATACCAGTAATTTACTATATTTTTTCAAGAGTTATGATCTGTGATTAACTTTGACTATTGTATGGCTTGAGGAAACTGGATGATTATCACACATGAATTGTACCCACAATTGACACTCCAGCCTTGTCTCGTTTTGAACAAACTGTGTCGGGATGTTCCTTTGATATTCTACCCAAGCTGTGGGTTTCCTGGCACATGTAGAGCTTCATAACAGCTAGTGGAGTTTCAGTGGTTATGGCATTGGACACGTGACCAAAAGGGTGCTGGCTACTGTATTGCAGTGCTGTAAAACACCAAAAGATGCCATAGCTGTCAGGTTACATATGTCTGTGGTAGCTCACTTGGAGAGTAGGATCTGTAATCCAGGGTTGCAGGTTCAGTGCCCACCTAAGCCAGCAAGTATTGACTGTATCCTTGGTAAAGACAATTGGCTCCCACTTCCTATGCATGACGTGCAATGTAGCAAGTCCTGTTAAAAGTGCCGTTCCAACTTTTGTTTTTAGGCTTCGAAGGACCCAAACTTGCATATGTTTTTGTGAAATACCAGTTGTGAGGTGCATGTGGTTGCATAGTTTTGTTGTTTTTTTTTCAAAACTGGGCCACCCTTATTTCTATTGCCATACAAAATTTTCAGTTAGAATTAATACAGGATTGCAATATTTCATAAATGTTTATTTCTTTTTTCCAGATCTTTTAAAGCTGTAAAACATGCATGTAAATATAGACAAGTTGAGCATAAAACTGAAGAATAAAAAATAGCAAACTTCACAGCAATTCATGAATGGAAGAATATGTAAATGCAATGTAAATGACAAAATACACCATAAACACTTAAGAAAAGCCTGTTGACCTATAATTTTCACAAAAGGAATAATTTTATATAATGATTATGAACCAGTAAATTTTTCCCATGTTCAGACAAAATGCATGTAGCAGTTACTTTTTAATGAAAACTACTGAAGTTTGGGCTTTGATCTTGAACACGAGCAATATAACATGCAGCATCTCCCCATTTTCAAAACAAAGATTACCAGGTTGTTTGAAAAAGAGACCAAAAAAAAATCAAAGTATTAAGAATACTGGTAGTTTGGAGGGTTCAGGTAATATAATGAACATAACTTGAAAAATATTGATAAAATTGTATTCCTTTTATTATCATAAGCAAAAGTCAATATTCCTATAAATATATGCAATTATCATTATCTTCCAAGTCTTCTCTTGATTTCCTAGGAGAATTGATTACAAAAGCTAGAACATTTTTGGAACAAAAATAGGCAAAAAATTACCTTTAAGTTTAATGAGCATGGCCTATTGAATTGATTGTTCATTGCTTTAAGTGATACCTTTGCCAGTCACACTATATGAAGGGAAGTAACCACTTTGACTAAAAAATTTTATCATGATCAGAATGAGTTATGTCCTTGGCACACCTTGGCTGATATTTCAAAAGTAGAGAAGTGCCTTATTATTAGTAACTAAACTACCCTTAGTAACAGTGGACAGTATGATGCATACTTTGGAAGGATGACTTCGGGGCCAAGTTTAACTTCTCGCATTTTAGTGATCCCCATCCCCATATTTAGCAGCTAGTTGAACTGCTCTTAGATTACCAGGTGAAAATATTATTAAGTTCTTTAATGTGTCTAAAGCTAGATTCTCTCAGAAAAATATGTTTTAAAAAAAAGAGACCATTGCATGACATGATTTTGTGACTCTTGGCTGAGGACAAGGGAAAACACAGTCCACTTGAGAGCTTCAAAAGAACCTGCTGATCGTATTCATTACGACATTTTAGAAGGGAATATGGCTTTAATTGCTTCAATTAAATATGTCTAAATTAATGCAGATTACTAGTAATTCTTTATAATTGGTGAACTACAAGGTCCTCGAACGAAAAAATGGTTTTGGAAAAATGGGCATTCAGGGGCCATAACTCTTGTAAATGGCATTTGGCTGAAAAGCAGTAGCTTGGTAAAGTTTTGCTGCAAAAGGCAAAGTTGTGAGAACAGACAATCAGTAGCCATAACTCTTATAAATGATAATGTGGAACACCTGAAATTAAATTCCTCATTGAAAAGCTGCATAGGAAATATGGTCAAAATCCAGCAAAGGTGAGTAATGCTGTGGAAACCAAAGGATGGCAATCAGGGGCCATACCACCTGTTGATGAGGAAAGCTGCAAATCCAACCTCCTTGAGGGTTTTTTCTAAAATATGAAGCCCCATGACGGGTCTATTTGAAATTGAACATGTTCTGGTGAATTTTTTTTTGCAGAAACTGGAGTCGGGATAACAGTCAGCTGGCCAGAACCCTCTTAAACCCATATAAGGCATATGTAAGTCTGTGAGACAGCATTCATACCAATTTCCAACAGAATATATTAAATGTTGCCAGTTACAAGATAAGAATATAACTGTCAAGGGCCATAAGTCTATCAAACATGGAGTCGATGAGGCAAAATACATAAAATGCTTAATCTCAGTATGTGAGAGAAAGTGCACACCAATAGCAGCAGAATAGGTTGTATGGTTCCTGAGCTATGCTGACAACAAGGATACGTTGCTGTGATTTAATATTGATGGGATAAGGGCAATAACTCTTTCAAAATTGAACAGATTACACTTAAAAAGGCATGTCTACACACCTGACATGTCCAATTTTGTGATAGGAGTTGAAGAGCTCTGCTGATTAAAATAATGGATAGATAGAAAAAAAAACAGTTGCTATAGGGTTTCTATATATCAATGTGGTACCATAACAAATATTTACCAATCATTCATGCTCTGTCCCTTAATGCCATAAGATACATAACCTAAAGGGAAATAATTCATGGCAGAAAAATTAGAAAATATTTTTTCTTGGATATTTTCACTAGATTTCATTAAATTCCACAATATTCCTTTATTGGTTTGCTTTAATATAAAACTCAGAAAACATTTGCATTGCTAAAAAGATTTTCCAATCTTGATATTTAGAACAAGCATGTGTAAATAGTGTACATGAGGGGTTAGTTGACTTGTTGCAAATTTATTCCAAGGCCAAAATGTGCATAAAATAACATTTATAATAATTCACCTTACAAACTAGTCTACATAAATAGTTATATTTAGTACTAAGCAACACTGGACTCCTACATATATCACAGATGTATAATAATGTATTTTGCTGCCAAACAGAAAACATTGAAAATTAGTAATAATTTACACTTTATAAATTAAAAGTAAAGCATTTGAGTAGTATATTTGACACTAATAGTCATATCTATCACAGATATATAAAAGATGACCCTTTTAACCGATCTTCACATGATGCATCTTAAACCTTGTGTAGAATATATTGGGAATAAAACTATATACCTCTGCCATATATTTTTTTGATTCACAGTTTACAGTATGATACATTATTGATACACATTATCAACTTTATGGTCTTTTAATCTTTAGAAGGTCTCAGTAGTATGGTGGTGCCATTTTACATGGGATGGCATATTGGTTATATTTCCAATATGCAGATTACAGAGAAACTTGTCATCTGTTCATTTGTGATTCTCATCCTTGTCAAGATGAAGCAAAAGAAAAATTCCAATTGACTACCATCTTTTCAGTGATTTCAAATCAGCCTTTTAGGTCATATCTGGCTGATTCATTTGAGCAGATGCAGGACTTGTCTTGGTCTCTGTGACATTTGTTTTGCACTGAATGAATGCTTTAAAAACATCTTATTACCAATTTTTTGTCATCACTAAAAATTGGAAGACATTGTAGCATTATCTTCACTACAGAAGAAATAGTACAATTTCACTATGCAAAAAAAATCTTAAGTGGAAGCAAAGATAACTAAAAACCAAATCCTTCATATAACACCTCCTGCAGATTAAAAAAAACTGCGGTGACCACAGGCATTTGTTTCTGCCAGTCAAGAAGGAAATTGTTGACAACAACAACTCTCTTTCTACAAGTTAACAATATGGCTATAGCTTGGAATTCATGTAGTTTGGAATCTCCACCTCTTGTATCAATATATAAAATTTATTGATATATCAATTAATAATTTCACCCCTAGAATATATGTAGCAGAGAAAGCACATGTATTTTAAGAGAGAACCATGATATTGTTTCAGCTCATGGGATCATTTAACTGATATGTATTTACTGCAGCTCAGTTAATGTGATAAATATCAACTTTTAAATAATTTGAAACAGTTTGAGCAGTTTGGTTTCCACCTCAAACAGAAGTTCAAATATTAAGCCATAAATATGCAACCTAAAATGTTATGAAATTAATCAGTGTAAACCAGTCAATTATTTATGGTCATCCTGAGTTCCATGTTTTGCTGGTTATTAGAAAAGTTGATTACCAGTAAACTTAATCCATAAAATGAGCCTTATATATGTCTTCTGTCACTGTTTTGTACTGCTTTCCATAAAGAGCTTTTTAATCACTTCCTTCTGAATACTTCGTCTTGCATCTGCATATATTTAATTTCTGTATTACCTCTAATTGTACCTACATGTATCTAATATCTATAGCCATTAGGCATGTTACATAGTGTATTCACTAGTTCTGTGTAATTCAGGGGCTTAGTGCCAAAAGACCTGTCCTTTTATGACCACTGAGTTTCTGAGACCCCATTTTTCTAACCCTGCAGAGCACATACCCACCCATATTACCAACATACTCTCTATCCCACCTCCAGAGGATTTGGGGAAGATGAACAGACGAGTTTATGCCAGAGAGTTCAAGGTCATTTCTCATTACTCCACTGTGTCATTCCTCATAACTCCAATGTCATTCTTCATAACTCCACTACAAGCTTGTAAATTGTGTATGATCACTATTCTTACACAATTGGTTTCCATGTATATATATTATAGTATATATATTATAGACATAATACGTACACATCAGTTTTTAAACATGGACAAACCTCTACATGTGCAGCACATGCAATTCTAATATTGCAGTAGGAATAATATCGTAAAAGTACATGCATCAAATGAGGTATAAACCAACCTACCCATAATCATGTAGAAATAAATAACAGCCCAGGGGATGGCATTAAATCCAAGTTACATCCTTATGGTGGTGGAAATGTTTTAAAAACCTGGAGGAAACCACCAACCTTGTATGTGTGACAACTTAATCTCACACATAGTAGTTCTTAGGATTAAACCTGGACCCACAGAGGTGCAAAGCAAGCATTTTAACAATTCACTCTAGTGGTTACAATTTTATAAATTTTATGGTTAAATTATGCTGTGGGGTTTACGACTTCCTTGTATTTAATCTGCTGAGAGGTGGAAATGGGTCTTGTCAGTGCAGAGTATGACTGTAAATGATTACAAACTTTTCACTCTCATAAACTTAATCTCCTAATTGCCTCTAACTTTTGTTGGTGGTACTTTCAAGGCCCCATGTGGCCATGGACCTAGTGGAGGACCCCTCTGAAAAGAGAAATAAATGGAATACTTGATTTTTTGTTAACTTTAGGCTATATATTTTTAACAGGAAATTGGATCCTTTTCTGCTGAAGCTCATCATTAAAAGTTTGCAATGATGTTTTCTTTAATGTGATATCATTTCTACATTTGATTTTGGTATCGTGTTATGTAATGCCAAAAGCTGATAAGCCAGGATTCATGTCTTGCCTGCAATAGCATAAAGCAGTGTTGTTATTGTGCCATCTGCAAACCAGACACATTCTACAAAACCCATATTTGTTGGTGTATTTTCTTTATCACTACTGAGGCATCTGAAATGGTTATCATTATCAATTCCCGTTAAAAGAGAGAGAGGCACACTGAAAGAAAACATTTTTAAAAAATGTGTGTGTGATTTGGATTTTTAAACATGGCTTTAACAATTTTTCAGTCATATCGCTACAATGTCTGCAGTGTGGCAGTTTATAGTGATGTCTAGCACTGGGGCATAATGCCACAGACTTGTAGCATCATGTCCAACCCAGTCACATTTTCCTGATACCAGGCTGACCAGTCTTAACACTAACCTCTTAATGCTGAGTGCCAAGCGAGGCAGCTGTTAGTACCATTTTATAAGTCTTTGGTATTGACTCGGCTGGGGTTTGAACCTGTGACCTCCCATATCTGAGGTGGATGCTCTAACCACTAGGCCACCAGAGTGGTAAAAAAATGGTTATAACTCCATCCCAGCTGAATGAGACTAACCCAAAAAGAGCACATGCAAGTCTACAACAACTGAAGGAGACTTAGAACATTATGCTGGAGATCTCATATTCTTAACCAAGCACTCTTTCCCCAAAATACTATCCATTCATCCAATGGTAACAGCTGAAAAATGGCCTGCAACATCCATGTCTACAGTTCAAATTATAACACACCTGTGGCCTTAGATTGCATCAACACAGCGAACAAGGTACAAGCCTCCTTTCTTGTACATGGTGAAAACTGAGAAATCTCATGAGATGGTACATGTAACATTTCTTGGCCATCTGTTGAAAAAGTTTATTTTGCTTCCGTATCAATCTATATTACATCATCTGACAGCTGATGGAACAAATTTTGTACATCATGGGCTTCAGAATGCTTTTGAAATTAGATTCTCATAGACCTCACATATAGAATGTTCAACTCAAATTCTAAACCAACTGATCGGTACTTGCACAGGGAATTGCTTAATATTCTTTCCTTGTTTTGGCGCTAGGCATTGACATTAAATCAGTCATCAGGGAGATTCAAATCTTGGTTATATTTATCATCCTAGACCCTGTGTCGAAGGATACTGATGTATACTAGGGTGGGCACAACATAGCCAAATCTCGCCCATAACCTGGTTTTATGTTAATTTACATCATAGGGTGTGGCATTAAAAATCATTTCTCTAGCCTGGATTAAGTTGCCAATGTCTGTTGTGTACACATCATATGAGCTGCATGTAGATATGAGTCAGCTTTGCCAGATGTGGCAACTTTCATCTGAGTGACAATTTTTGTTTATCCATGCACCTGTTGCCTTCCAATTTCAATTAACTTGTTGATGCCACACAAATATACTTCTGTCATCCAATCTGTGTCACTATATAATAAAGCCATGTGTGTTTTCCTCTGTCATCCTACAGTATTGTCCAATCAATGAATTGCTATTTGTTATTTATCCTTTTGATAATAATAATAAGGAATAATCTGTTTCTGTGCAAAATGGCTGCAATATAAATAGAGCAGATACTAAAAATTCTGGATGCATAATTTCACATTGCAATCATATCTGGCAAAATAGGGTGCCATAATAAATGCAAGTATATACAAAAAAAATGCTGCCTTATACAAGAACAATATTGTAAATGACACAGTATATGTCCACCCAGTGTTCATTAGTCCTATGCAGGCACTAGTAGTGCATATTATATACCTACCCAGTGTTCAATAGTCCTCTGTGCAGGCACTAGTAGTGCATATTATATGCCCACCCAATGTTCAGATCGCTCCAGTGGCCTAGTGGTTAGAGCATCCGTCTCGGATGCGGGAGGTCGTGGGTTCAAACCCTAGCCAAGTCATACCAAAGACTTTAAAAAATAGTACTAACAGCTGCCTCGCTTGGCACTCAGCATTAAGAGGTTAGTGTTAGGACTGGTCGACCTGGTGTCAGGATAATGTGACTGGCAAGCACTAGTAGTGCATATTATATGCCCACCCCATGCTTAATAGTCCCCTATGTAGGCACTAGTAGAGCATGGTTGATTCTAGAGATCGTTATTGACTAACTGGTCTCAGTGACCTGGACCTTTGGTCAAGGTATGCTGTCTTAAACTTACTGTGCAGAAATCATTATATTTACCATGACCATGAGAACTGACCATAAGACCCAGGGACTATACATTTCTTTACTGCACTAAGTGCAAGTCATCCACAAAGTTTTGTAAGGGAGCTTACTGCAGAATACAACTTATTCTGCAGAACCCATTTTCCTTTGAGCCACAATAAGGCAGACAACAACAGGTTTCTATTTTAAATAAACTTTCAGATAAGAAACTGATAAAGTCAGGTGTTCCACAAGGAGTTATTGGACCATTACTCTTTCTGCTGTATACTGATGATTTATTAAACTTGTCACATTGAGCCATCCACCACCACCATGTTTGCAGATGATACAACACTGTATAACATTAGCTCAACGGGTCATGAGATTAGCACCAAAATTAAATAAAGATTTTGTAGTAATAAATAACTTGTGTGAGCACAATAGTATGAAGAGAAATGCAGCCAGATCAAAAGCCATGATCAAAGGTAGAAGAGCAAGAGCAAAAGCTGAGAAGAAGTAGTGATAAAAGGAATGAATATACAACAGTTTGAAAATCAGAAACTATTTGGCATTATGACAGACAATATCTTGTGCTGGAAAATGCAAGTTGATACGGTTATTAAATGAGTTAACTCACTGCTTAATCTCTTGAACAAAATAAAATCTTATCTCCCTCAAGAAAAGAGAGAGCTATTTTACAATGCATATATCATGCCACACAGAATATTGTTGTGTTATCTGGGGTAACAGTGGTACAGAAAACCAAGATGATGACTGAATTTCAAAAAAGAGCAGCTGGAGTTTTTCTTGATGCTGATTTAGATACACCATCAACAAATCTTTTTAAAATTCTAAAGTGGCTCTCATTTCAGCAGAAAAGTCGGTTTCAAAAGGGTTTACTAGTCTATAAATCCTTACATGGTTTGGTTCCTGATTATCTTAAATGTAACCTTAAATTTGTTGAAAATGTACATATGTATGAACAAAGATCCAGTTCAAAAAAACAATTTATATTTACCTAAACCAAATTTAGAGTTTTATAAGAGTTTTGCTTTTACTGGAACCAATCTATGGAATTCCATACCACCTTATATAAAGTCTGCTGACTCATGCCAAGCGGTCAAAAAACTTCTTAGTCAACATCTACAGAAACAATCATTGTATGATTTTGTTTAATTCAGTACTACTACTCTTTAAATATCATTGTTATATCATAAACTCACCAATAATGTTTTACACATGTTCATTATTACTCTTTGTATGAATCCAGTATGTACTCATCCTTAAAGCTTTGTGCATATTTTATTGTAGCAATTATCTATTTTTGAATGGCCTTTGTTGTATAAAGACAGCTCATCTTGTAAAAACCACATTATATATATATATATATATATATATATATATATATATATATATATATATATATATATATATATATATATTTGTACAAATGTCATTGTAGAAGGTCTCATGGAAGATTGGTCAGTTGACCAAATGAGCTACTTCTTTAAATAAAGTCATTATTTATTATTATTATTATTATTATTATTATTATTATTATTATTATTATTATTTTTATTATTATTAAACTGTGATTTTATGGAAAAGTTGAAGAAAAAAATAAAATTCATTAAAAAATTAGCCTACCTTTTCACCTGAAACATTTATACACATGTATCCATTACTCTCTCATAAATACTCTCAATTTTCACGTCTTTGTCAAGTGTAATAATATCTCAGATATTTACAACTAATTACATGTTTCACATTTTCTTACAAAAAACACAAGATATAAACAAAATGTAAACAATAATATTACAACCTGCTTGCTCTTTCTCTGCCAAGGGTGTTTTTCCATCATGTTTTAAAGATAGTGAAGATGCTTCACAACTAGATTTCCTTTTCTTTGAGTCCATTTTATTCTTCAAATAATCTGTGCATCCTGGATGGATTCAGTTGTTACAGTGTCTGATTGAGTCTGAATGGAAGCTAAACTGGATGATCTGTCAATGTTAACTGGTGCTGCTATATGAATAGGTGCTCTCATTGGTGTGCACGGCACTGATACTTTCCTTTTAGAAGTGGTCGAGACTTGACTACTGGTCGACACCTGGGTTGGTGGACAAATATCAGCAGGGGAGAACTCTTCTGCTTGCTGCAGTTACATAACACACAATTGTTCAGATCAAAATAAAATGAATTAAATCCATTCAACATGACTATTTTCTTGTTATCATCTATCTCTCAGTACACTCACATTTGCTTTTCTTGCTTAGGGTAACTTGTATTAAGTTTCATTTCCCATAGTATTCTATTATCTGTAGAAACTAAACAGTAAGGTACAGAATGTACAAACACATACCTATGAAGTGTGATACTGAGTAAAAGAGAGACTGCTTTTTCATAACTATTTCAGTATGTTCAAAATTTTCAATCTGAACATTTTCAGAATTTTAAATGTCATCTTGAAAGAGTGTAGCTTAAAAACTATCCAGAAACAAACCTGAATAGGAGACTCTTCTATTCTCGAAATGTTCACAGCTTCTGAGACTACCGAAACTTTCCTCTGAAAATGAAGAAAGTTACATACTCAATTAGTAAAAATCTGGCAGAAATACTTGAAAAATTTACAGGAACATTATTGGAAAAACATATGATATGAAAACTATTGAAGCCAACTGAACTTCTATTCAAATGTATTTTTCTGTGCTTTCACTTCAATTCAAAAACTGTGAAAAAAATAACCATCATATAGTTTGTTCGAATAACTGCTGCCAAATTTCTCATAAAATGAACCCAAACTTTATGCAACATAAAATAATTTTGTTGATATTATTTCAACTGTGTGATAATTCAATAGCAAAAAGCAAGTTCATAAGCTACTTCCAACATATTAAATAATTAGAAAAAAATTATATTTTTGTAAAATTTTGACTAAGTCACAAAATCCAATATGTACAATACAATAATATTGCCCTGTCATGCTTACAAACAATGTTATAGGTTCTAAAGATGGATTTCATTCCTAACTTATGCTGTAATCAGAGAATGGAATTTGGGATCAGAGCCTTTCAAGCCAAAATTTATTTAGGAAAGAGATCTAGATTATCAATCAATTTTTCTTTCTCTAAATGAACATCAAATTTATTGAATTTTTGTTAAACATCAGACATGTCTTTATGTTAATGAAGCAAACAACATTGGCAAATTAAAAGTCATATAGTAAAACAATTACTGGATTTGATTTTGTTTGCTACAAGGATTTTCTAAACAATAAATGTTATGATATACAAATCTCCACCTGCAACGGTGGTGAAAATAATTTTTCTTAATTCACCAGATGTATATAGCACAAAGATCGCAACTATGCATAGCTGCCTTTTCATATGCAAAGGAGAATCCCAACAGAAAGGAAGTCCTGGTAAGTGCCTACCTAGGTTTGCATAGTGACAAGTGAGTCTGCAACATAAACATTGCATGAATATAAATTTGCTACCTATGTCACATTTATCACTGTTTTCACTTAGATTATTTTTACAAATTGAAGTTTTATAGCATATAAAAAAATAGTGAAGAATATGAAGCAGCAACATCTGCAAAAACAAATAATAATAATAATAATAATAATAATAATAATGAGGACTTTGTATAGCGCCTAATCTTTAGAAGCTCTAAGCGCTTTACAACATTTGACAACACTTAAAAAAAAACAAAAAACAAAAAAAAAAGAAACCATATATAATGATATGATTACAAAAATAAAAACAAACACCACAAAAGTAGAAACAGAAAATATGCTGTAAATATTTAAGGCAAGGATACATTATTAGGTCTTTAAGTCTGTTCTTGCAGTTGAAATAGGTGAGTTTTAAGAGTACTCTTGAATGAGATCACTGTGTCTTTGTGTCTAAGTGCAGTGGGCAATTTGTTCCACGTTGCTGGGCCCTGGTATGCAAATGAGCGTTGTGCATATGATTTCATCTTCATAGTGGGAATAATGAGAATACGAGTGTCAGAAGAGGAGCGTAAGCATCTTGCAGGTGTGTACACATGGGTGAGGTCAGATAGGTATGTTGGACTGGAGCCCGTCAGTGAAACGTAGCACAGAGAACAAATTTTTGTGTTTAATTCTGGATCGTATGGATAGCCAGTGTAGGGTACAGAGCAGGGGATAGGCGTGCTCTGATCGTGGTAATCTAAGGATGATTCGAGCAGCTGTATTTTGAACTTTTTGAAGTTTCTGAAGTAGATATTGAGACGAACCAGACAG